>JASFAX010003892.1:0-41130 GCA_030737875.1 Allium sativum
AGCCAAGCCATACTTTAAGCACTTCAAGCAAAGAGAAATCCGGATCAAGCTAAAGTATTCCCTCCTTGGATAACCTCGAGGGGGGGGGAACGGAAGAAAGGAGGCGAAACAACAAGGGTCAGACAAAAAGTCTGGCAAGTCCAGTGACTTTCACCATATGAACAGATAATAATAATATGATATGAACATAAAACTGGATGAGAGATAACTGTAACAGGTGTAGCAGATATAACAGAAGAACAGAATGACATAAACTATTGCCTTACACTTCTCTGCACTAATACTAGTATAACAGAATTAGGTGTCGCCCTAATGTCTAAACTGAAACAGGAACGGGTACAGAATAATTTAACAGAAACAGAATACTAATAATGGGCCTTTACTACCCGATCAGAAACAGACAGAAGCAGGAACAGATTAATCCCTACGGAAACAGAATGTAGAATTAGGTGTACACTAGTAATGGGTCTTTACCACCCGAACAGACGGTACCACGCAGAAACAGACAGGTGTTACCACCCAACAGAAACAGACGGTACCAACAAAAACAGACAGAACTAAGTGTACCCTAAAACCCTACCCCAAGCGACCGGCTCCCTAATACATAAATATCATGTGTCGGCCCCACAGTAGGGTGTATCACTCCCTAAAGTGACAACCAATTGGCATAGACCTATTTACAGATGTCACGGCGTCTTACATCCTCAGAGGCAGACCGGGATCCATGCACGCACATGACCCGGTTGGAACGCACCATCAACACCCCTCGCCATTATCAGAATGAACCACTTATAATTAGTTCAGTAAGCATACCCGGACCCTACCAACTGTTGGGTCAAAGTTTTGATACCAGAAAGGGTTACTGACTAATATGGGTCCCAAACAACAGATGACACAAGTAATTCCCCTCCTAACCTTGTGTCCCCAGGCTAACAGATCTCAGATTAACTTGTTTACAAGTTCAGACATACAGAATTCAGATTTACTAGTTCACAAATTAAGTTAACAAGTTTTCATACTAACAGATCAGATGTACAGATTTTCCAGATTTGTCTAACTTTGTATTGGGCCTACAGATTCACGGACGGGTTTACTACACCTATTAATCCAGTTGGTTTAACCCTATTTCCCCCAATACGTTTTAGACGTCATTCTTATCTTAGATCTGCATTAATTAATTATTAATGCCCAGACCTCTCACATTAGGTCGCTAGCTTGTGGCCGCTGGATAGGCCGGGCGGTTCCGGGCAGACTTCTGCCACAAGCCAGACCTAACCTCGTGTCTTAAGCAGGTTATGACTAACTTCTCACATTAGAACCTATTGTTTGCGGCCACTGGATGTGCCGGGCGGTTCCGGGCAGAATTACGCCGCAAAGTCATTCTAACCTCGAGTTAGTCACGTTTATCTTTGCGGCCAATTAATTAATAATTTACCGTTTATGCGCATGCCCAATATATATGCCCATTCAGATTACATCAATAACAGGATGTTTATATCAACACAGCAGATAACAGATTTTAGCAGATAACAGATTTTCCAGATTATATGACTTAACAGATTTAACAGATTTAGCAACTTAGCAGATTTTGGCATATAACAGGTTAGGCATTTCAACCGACAAATTTAACAGATTAGGCACTTCAATCTAATTAGCAGTCTAGGCAATATAACAAAACTAGCAGTTTAGGCAACTTGGCAAATTAGCAGATTTAGCAAATTTAATATTTCTAAAGGTTCTATTTACATGCCTTGCCTAATCATAAATTAGGCCTAAATTCATATGCCTACATAATTGTCATGATTCACAATATGAACATATACTCCAAGTTTGCATCAATTTACATAGCGCAGAATATGGACAGAATTTACCATATAACATATGTTCCAATCTTTTTGTTAAACTAGCATTTTACAACAGATTCACATATAAATTATACCAAATATAACCGTTAATTACAATGCATGCCATATATCCAAAAATCCCTATTTAGGTGTAATCGCAATAATATATATCCTAATTAATGTAAATCTTTACACCTAAGTTTCCATATCTTCTTCTTTTTAAGTCATGAATCATTATGCAAACTATACCCAACAATCTAAATCTTTAAATCATATCTTCTAAAAATCATATCTTGACTTTTATATGCATTTTGTCCAATGTATCAAATCATATGTAATATTACAATGGTTCCTCTCTTCTTTTATCACAAAATATGCATAGGTCTAAAATTAGTTTACAACATATGCTTATTTTTCTAATTAATTACAGATCTAAATAACATATGTTCATTTCTCTAATTAGTTACAGATCTAGATTACAACGTACACTATGCATACAACATATATAAATTACATGTTTACAGTCAAATTCATGCATCCAATCCCAAGTCATATGTCAATATATTTTATGCCTCAGATCTAAAGTCATACGTTCAATTCAGTCTTGTCAAATTTCGCATCATTCATTATTTGTCCCAAAATTTGCGTTCATACGTTAATCTCTTATGAGATTAGGCACAGGCTCGTGGTAGCCTGGCTATAGAAACAGAAAGGAAGCAGAAAGGGATACAGAACAGTCACAGAAAAATAGATCTGACAGAAATACAATCTCAGATTCAGATTTAAAAGCATATCAGAATTATAATTAATGTTTATAGCAGAAAATAACTGTACTTGCCTTGATTGGATTAAAGAAAGAACTTTAGTTGTTACAGAATTGTTGCAGAAGCTTTTATCTCAAATTTGAATTTAGGATGATGTTGATTGGCTTCTAGTTTTGATTCTAGCAGAGTAGCGACGCCATTTTTATTTTTATTTAGAACAGAGGCAGAGAAGAAGCAGAATAGAATTGTGTGTAGAGGAGGCTAGGTCTTAGGATGTATTTATAGGTGTGTTTAGTTGTTTTAGGCCTTTAGATAAACCCTAAAACAGATCAGAACCGTCAGAATTCGTCACAGGCTCACCAAAACAGCCCAAAAACCCATCCAGATGCACCCAGGCCGACCTGGCTCGACCAGGGAGGTCGACCCCCAGGTCGACCCTAGGGTCGACACCCATGTCGACCTGGTCCCCTCCAGGTCGACCCCCAGGTCGACCTGGTCTGGGCGGGAATTTTCCCGCCTGGCTCGTTTTCTATATTTTTGAAATCTGTTTCGTTTTTCTGATTTTTCGTGAAATTTCTGAAGGCCATATCTCGGTCATACTGACTCCGATTTTCAAAATTTCGAACTCTATTTCGCGTATTTTTCCGAGACGAACGCAACCGCGAAACCCATTTCCCTTAATTCTCACATCTGTAGTTAGTTACTCTTAAATTTGTGGCATTAATATTAATAGAATTACGGGGTGTTACATTCTCCCCTCCTTAAAGGATTTCGTCCCCGAAATCTTCAAGTTAAGAAGAATGTGTCCTACCATCCAATCATCCACCTACTCAATCACCAACACAGGCATTCATTGTCCTTAAGAGATTTCTAATATTGTATGAACATATGCAAGAAGTGGGTGTATATGTTCCTTGTCTAATGCAAAGATCAGGCGGTCCACTGATTCAGTAGACCTCCTTAATGCGAATTATGCCAGTGCCATGAGTCCAATATGTATGCAATTTTCCTACTCGATACATATCATTTCTATATGATTGCACAACAATTCAGTCATATGCAACATCTATGTGTTGAGTCAATCATTTTGCATCCACAAAAATTGAAAAATGCTCACACATCCATATGCAGTATGAGAGTGTTTACGAGCCGATCTAGTGCCTAGTGTGTGTATATGCATCCACGAGCAACCACTAGCAACCACTTGCATCCACTTGCAACCATCAAACATAACATGTCTCAAACACATGTTTACACCCATTAGTTTCTACCTAAAGTTCGAAGATTTGATCGATAGGATACAGTCGAATGATGGAAGCGAGTACAGATAGAACGAAGACTTGGTTCCCATTAGACATTGGTTGAGAAAACAATTCCCCTAAGTATCAACCCCAAAGACCGAAATCAATATCAGATTGACACTCAGAGGATTACCCTCTTTAGACAATGTCAAAATTGGAAATCAGAATTATTCAGATATTTACAGACTACTAATACAGATCAGGTTCCCTAATGATTCTTAGGAAGCTAAGCATGATAAAATCATACCCCACGAAAACTCAGAATTATGCGTCATACTTGACGCTTAACACAGATATCCCTCAAACCCCAATCCCAAACAGATGAGCCATAACCCTGATGGGTCTGAGTCTACAGCGGAATTCAAAAATAATACTAGTATTAAAGTGCAGAGTATCGATTACAAAATCAAAATACCAGAATCAGAAAAAATCTTAACTCCATAATCAGATAAAGAAATTAAACCTACTATAGAAATTTTCCTACTCCTATCATAGCCACTAGCCTCAAGAGTGTTCGCCTGCCCTCCTTGTCCTCGTCTCTTCGGGCAGTCCCTAGTGAAGTGTCCTATCTCCCCACAGTTGAAGCAAGCACCCTCCCCTTCCTCTTTCGGTAATCCTTATTCAGATGAGTCGAGCTTCCATAAGTAAAACACATTCCTCCTCCTTATCTTCAAACTTTCCTTCCTTCTTTTGTGTTTCCCTTTTGCCTCCATTGTGAACTAAGTCTATATGAGTTTCTCACCTTTGGGTTGTGCTCCTTAGTCAAACCTCATCATTCTCATCTTTACTATCCTTGTGTAACATGTTGACCAATCCCTCGAAAGCTGCCTCCATCGCCCGGAAAAATCCTTCAAAGCTCTAAAGAAAACTAGCCGCAGGTGAAACTACTACAGCTATCGATGGAAGTCGGGCACTACTTTGCCCTTCGACGAGGTTACCTCCTAGAAAACCGGGAGCCCCAGAGACTCAAGAAAGAAGGAAACAAGGATTCAAGCAGAGGATCAAAAGATAGATATATGGCTTAGGGGACTATGTTTTTCAAAATAAGCTTTACTTTTGAAAATACTTCCTTTTCAAAACCTTTTTGAAAATAGTTTTCAAAAATTCTTAATCAAATCCGGTAACCTTCAGCTCTGATACCAAGTGTAACTCCCCACCTCCATTAAGGTCACTCACAAAGGGAATGCCTTAACTTTGGTGGAGCATTTTAGTAAACAGAACAGAAATTTACAAGATAGATAAAACAATACTTGAAATTTTTTAACTTTATTACAGCGGAAACAGAAATTAATATGGTTACATCCTTTCAAATCTCAAAATTCAAGTACAAAATATCAGTCTTGTACAAAAGCCTTCAAAATGCATGGTTTAAAATCATAATCCCCATAGAACGGAAGTTATACAGAGCCAAGCTATACTTTAAGCACTTCAAGCAAAGAGAAATCCGGATCAAGCTAAAGTATTCCCTCCTTGGATAACCTGGGGGGAAACGAAAGAAAGGAGGCGAAACAACAAGGGTCAGACAAAAAGTCTGGCAAGTCCAGTGACTTTCAGCATATGAACAGATAATAATAATATGATATGAACATAAAACTGGATGAGAGATAACTGTAACAGGTGTAGCAGGTATAACAGAAGAACAGAATGACATAAACTATTGCCTTACACTTCTCTGCACTAATACTAGTATAACAGAATTAGGTGTCGCCCTAATGTCTAAACTGAAACAGGAACGGGTACAGAATAATTTAACAGAAACAGAATACTAATAATGGGCCTTTACTACCCGATCAGAAACAGACAGAAGCAGAAACAGATTAATCCCTACGAAAACAGAATGTAGAATTAGGTGTACACTAGTAATGGGCCTTTACCACCCGAACAGACGGTACCACGCAGAAACAGACAGGTGTTACCACCCAACAGAAACAGACGGTACCAACAGAAACAGACAGAACTAAGTGCACCCTAAAACCCTACCCCAAGCGATCGGCTCCCTAATACATAAATATCCTTTGTCGGCCCCACAGTAGGGTGTATCGCTCCCTAAAGTGACAACCAATTGGCACAGACCTATTTATAGATGTCACGGCGTCTTACATCCTCAGAGGCAGACCGGGATCCATGGACGCACATGACCCGGTTGGAACGCACCATCAACACCCCTCGCCATTATCAGAATGAACCACTTATAATTAGTTCAGTAAGCGTGCCCGGACCCTACCTACTGTTGGGTCAAAGTTTTGATACCAGAAAGGGTTACAGACTAATATGGGTCCCAAACAACAAATGACACAAGTAATTCCCCTCCTAACCTTGTGTCCCCAGACTAACAGATCTAAGATTAACTTGGTTACAAGTTCAGACATACAGAATTCAGATTTACTAGTTCACAGATTAAGTTAACAAGTTTTCAGACTAACAGATCAGATGTACAGATTTTTCAGATTTGTCTAACTTTGTATTGGGCCTACAGATTCACGGACGGGTTTACTACACCTATTAATCCAGTTGGTTTAACCCTATTTCCCCCAATACGTTTTAGACGTCATTCTTATCTTAGATTTGCATTAATTAATTATTAATGCCCAGGCCTCTCACATTAGGTCGCTAGCTTGTGGCCGCTGGATGGGCCGGGCGGTTCCGGGCAGACTTCTGCCACAAGCCAGACCTAACCTCGTGTCTTAAGCAGGTTATGACTAACTTCTCACATTAGAACCTATTGTTTGCGGCCACTGGATGTGCTGGGTGGTTCCGGGCAGAATTACGCCGCAAAGTCATTCTAACCTCGAGTTAGTCACGTTTATCTTTGCGGCCAATTAATTAATAATTTACCGTTTATGCGCATGCCCAATATATATATGCCCATTCAGATTACATCAATAACAGGATGTTTATATCAACACAGCAGATAACAGATTTTAGCAGATAACAGATTTTCCAGATTATATGACTTAACAGATTTAACAGATTTAGCAACTTAGCAGATTTTGGCATATAACAGGTTAGGCATTTTAACCGACAAATTTAACAGATTAGGCACTTCAATCTAATTAGCAGTCTAGGCAATATAACAAAACTAGCAGTTTAGGCAACTTGGCAAATTAGCAGATTTAGCAAATTTAATATTTCTAAAGGTTCTATTTACATGCCTTGCCTAATCATAAATTAGGCCTAAATTCATATGCCTACATAATTGTCATGATTCACAATATGAACATATACTCCATGTTTGCACAAATTTACATAGTGCAGAATATGGACAGAATTTACCATATAACATATGTTCCAATCTTTTTGTTAAACTAGCATTTTACAGCAGATTCACATATAAATTATACCAAATATAACCGTTAATTACAATGCATGCCATATATCCAAAAATCCCTATTTAGGTGTAATCGCAATAATAGATATCCTAATTAATGTAAATCTTTACACCTAAGTTTCCATATCTTCTTCTTTTTAAGTCATGAATCATTATGCAAACTATACCCAACAATCTAAATCTTTAAATCGTATCTTCTAAAAATCAGATCTTGACTTTTATATGCATTTTGTCCAAAGTCTCAAATCATATGTAATCTTACAATGGTTCCTCTCTTCTTTTATCACAAAATATGCATAGGTCTAAAACTAGTTTACAACATATGCTTATTTTTCTAATTAATTACAGATCTAAAAAACATATGTTCATTTCTCTAATTAGTTACAGATCTAGATTACAACGTACACTATGCATACAACATATATAAATTACATGTTTACAGTCAAATTCATGCATCCAATCCTAAGTCATATGTCAATATATTTTATGCCTCAGATCTAAAGTCATACGTTCAATTCAGTCTTGTCAAATTTCGCATCATTCATTATTTGTCCCAAAATTTGCGTTCATACGTTAATCTCTTATGAGATTAGGCACAGGCTCGTGGTAGCCTGGCTATAGAAACAGAAAGGAAGCAGAAAGGGATACAGAACAGTCACAGAAAAACAGATCTGACAGATATACAATCTCAGATTCAGATTTAAAAGCATATCAGAATTATAATTAATGTTTATAGCAGAAAATAACTGTACTTGCCTTGATTGGATTAAAGAAAGAACTTTAGTTGTTACAGAATTGTTGCAGAAGCTTTTATCTCAAATTTGAATTTAGGATGATGTTGATTGGCTTCTAGTTTTGATTCTAGCAGAGTAGCGACGCCATTTTTATTTTTATTTAGAACAGAGGCAGAGAAGAAGCAGAATAGAATTGTGTGTAGAGGAGGCTAGGTCTTAGGATGTATTTATAGGTGTGTTTAGTTGTTTTAGGCCTTTAGATAAACCCTAAAACAGATCAGAACCGTCAGAATTCGTCACAGGCTCACCAAAACAGCCCAAAAACCCATCCAGATGCACCCAGGCCGACCTGGCTCGACCAGGGAGGTCGACCCCCAGGTCGACCCTAGGGTCGACACCCATGTCGACCGGGTCCCCTCCAGGTCGACCCCCAGGTCGACTTGGTCTGGGCGAGAATTTTCCCGCCTGGCTCGTTTTCTGCATTTTTGAAATCTGTTTCGTTTTTCTGATTTTTTGCGTAACTTCTGAAGGCCATATCTCGGTCATACTGACTCCGATTTTCGAAATTTCGGACTCTATTTCGCGTATTTTTCCGAGACGAACGCAACCGCGAAACCCGTTTCCCTTAGTTCTCACATCTGTAATTAGTTAATCTTAAATTTATGGCATTAATATTAACAGAATTACGGGGTGTTACAGAAATTTTGAAATTTACTTTTCAACAAAGTTATTTTTGCTTGTTTAACCTTGTTAGTACCTTCATGAGTGGTTTTTAGCATTTGCCAAATTTGATATGCAGAGGTACAGATACTAACACGGTTATATTCGTTTTGATCTAATGCACAAAACAACATATTTATTGCTTTTGCATTTACAGTAGCTGCGGCTTTCTCAGCAGCTGTCCATTCTGCATACTCAGTTGTTGGATTGTCTATTTCTTTCTGAGTAGCATTCCAAGCATCATAACTTGTTGATTGCATATAAAAAGCCATATGTGTTGCCCAATAGCTATAGTTTAGGCCATTAAAGAAAGGAGGTCTTTGTGTTGACCGACCTTCTATGTAAGTGGTGTTACTAGTGCTTGCGTTATTTGCCATATTACTAGAATATATCAAATAACTGTGTTACAGTTATGAGATGACCTTGCTCTGATACCAATTGAAAGTGTCGATAGACGACTTTAGGCAAGATCAGTAATATGGATACGCGGAATATCTGATATATACTAAGAAAGATCTCACAGTAGCAATATCACAGATAAGTAAAATAGTAAATGCAATAAAAATGAAAAATCACACCAGGGATTTTTATACTGGTTCGGAGCATCGTCCTACGTCCAGTCTCAGACCTCTCTCTGGATTTCTACTAAACAACAACCTTGCTTCACCCGGAGGAACAGGCTCACAACACCCGAGCAGCCGAACGGGATTTCACACCTCTAACACCACGAGGACTTCAGCACTTGCCTGATCACACACAGGACTTCAACACTTGCTTGATCACACACAGGACTTCAACAACTCGCCTCTTACAACACCAAGGACTTCAAACAAGATATAAACTTGTAGTTTGACAATGTGTGTTCTTAACAACACGGATTTGTCAACTCTTGTACAATCTTCCTATAATCTGATCCTCAATTATGATTTTGATATTATGAAGATTTGGAAGATGATATCGTTGTTTGAATCTAAAGAATAATATATAGATTCAAGGATTCAAATAACGATATATGAGAATAGTGAGCTTTTGAATGCTTTTAAAGAGTAAGAATGAAATCAGCACTTAGATAGCAAGAATAGAAAGAATTGTTATTTTTAAAATGATGATTTCATGATGCTTTTATAGAGAATGGAGAGATGTAATCATTGGTGAAGAGAAACCATGAAAAGAGATGATTTTTGACCAAGAGAAAGGATCATAACCATTGATGAAATAGGGTGTCTATTCGAAAAGATGGCTTCAGTTCGTTGGCCAGTCGACTGGTAAAAAATGACCAGTAGACTGGTGTTTGAATATACGTACGTTATATATATGTGTGCACGTTCATTGTGCATTCTGCACAGAAATGGTCGACCGCCTATATATGAACCGGTCGACCGGTTTCTGTTAGTATGCACAATGAATGTGCATACATGTATAAACATATATATATATATATATTCAAACCATATAGCAATATGATTATTTGAGGATAGATTTTAACATATTTAACTACACTCATACTCTAAATAATCAACCTATACCATCGAATATCTTATTTTTGTCGATCTTGAATTTCTCCTTGTCATTGATCAAAACACCTTGAATTCCTTGACTCAACAACTTTGTTAACCATTTCCACTTTGTTATTTCCTTTAAACTAATAAATAAAATTAATTTAAACAATTTCATTTGTTTAAATTAATAATCTAATTAAATAAAATAATCTCATTTAATGCTACATGGGAAAACACTTAATTCAAATCTTAACTATTTGTTAATTCTACCTACTAGTTTACAAAACTCATTATCCTACGATCCTTGCATTATATACTCGTTTATAATCACAAGATAAAAATAATTCATTTATTTCCTTAAATAACTTCATTTAAAATAATCTGTATAAATAGATTTCAAACTTGTCTTTAATTATAAAACAAATTTTATAATTTTCTTTCTATTAATTTACATGACGGTCAATCAATTTCTATAAATTTATAGGCCATCTACTGATAATTACCCAATCAATACCACCCATCGGTTCATATCAAACAAGTGTGGAGTTTGAGTTTAACAATCAAAAATCAATCGAGTTGATTAAACAATTCATATAAATAAACAACATTTTTGAGGAATCCGGATGGATTCCTCCAACCTACCCGTCCCTGCATCACAATGGGTTACCTGAAATTCAATACGACAATATATTTATTTGTCACGATGATAGAAATAGAAAGTTCAACCAATAACTATCAACAACAATTTATAACATCCATTCAAGCATTCAAAATATGTTTGTATGATTAAAAACGTAGCTAGCAAGGCAAGTTACCTCGTTTGAGATCTAATCGTTAAAATAACGATTTAATATAATTAAATTAAACAAACGCTTAATTTAATCCATGAATATTTTAAAATATTCAGTACACAAACCAACAGTCAGCCAATCATCAACCCTTAGCAAACATTGCATACAAAATAAAAATAAAAACCCGGTTTATATAAAATATAAACGGGGTAAACTGAGTGAGTTGAAGTCACCTTGATCTATTTGTCGTCAACACGGTTCATTTTACAAGCTTCTAGCTGCATTCAACTCTGTCCATTCCAATTCCAAAACGTCACGCTCGTCGGTATGGTTCCAACTTCCCTTGCTTTGTTCCATTCTACTACTGTATGACCAAGATATGATTTAACACCGCATTCACTTTTAAAAATTTTATATTGTTAAAACTTATAACTAATTTATATGATTTAATTACGATAACCCTATTAAGCAAGAACAATCCTGTTTTAGGCTCATCTCCATTTATTGTCAAATATTCATGTGCATGTCCAATGTGCGCAGGCTATACATATCAAACAAGATAAAACGTTGACTTCTACATATGCAACATTTTATCCATGTAAAATCAACCCGTAAGATTAAATAAAACTTCTAAACAATGTTTTATAATATATGCTACATCTACATCTGTGCATCGCATGTTTCAATATACGAATAAACGCATAAGAACCCATTGTCGACATTCAAATTATTTCGTATTCTTTATACGCACTTACATTATACAAGTCATTAAATATCCCAAATCCAAAAATTAATCCTTGTTTAGCTTTCTCAGTTTATTTACTACACTAGATTTTGTATATTAATCATGTTGTTATCCTGGACATTGCTATTATACTTTTTTTTTCTACAAGGAAATGAATGAGCTAGTATAAAATTTTAAATAAACTGAACTGTTTAAAACAAATAACGTTGGGCCTTACCTCATTTCGCCCAGTATTCTTCTCCCAACGTAGATTCGGTTGTCTTCCCCACTTCTTCTTCCCATTTGCATTTGAACACTACAGGTAAACTTTTTTTTTCACGGTTTAAAGCCCTTTTTTCTTTCTTCTTGAACCCTTCCGCATGCTTGGAATCACACGCAGACAGCCACCTGGCACCGCTTCTTGTACACCATCCACCTTCACAATACTCCATCACAAATTTTCCCCTTTACAGTTTACTACTGTCACATTTCATTTCCTCCTCCTCCTTTTTCCCCCCTTAACATGTCAGCTCCTCTGCCCAAACGCATAGCTCAAAACCCATACGGCTCTCACCACCCAACCTGTCCATCCCCTTCCAGTCCCTTAGTATATTTCTTCCCCAATATTTCCGCATGTATCCAACACTACCGCCACTTCTCATTGTTCAAGTCTCCCATCCTTTTCTTGCTTCAGTACACGCAAGCACCCCCTCACATTGCGTCTATACTCTCCCCATCCGCTAATTAGATAAGCACTTATGATCATGGAGCTTCAGTTCCTTCGAATGGTGGAGTGAGGAGAAAGTTTTTTTTTTATTATTATGGGAAGGAGTCAGTTGGTATAAGAAGAGAGAAAGGAGACTGGATGTTCATGTTTTAAGAAGGAGAAGGAATTGGATACTTATAGTGCGGGATGGTTTAGGTATCACGTCTTTGGTACCTTGGAAAGCACGGAAATAGCTGCTTGACACGCACAGAAAGAACATGGCTTGAGCAGCACGGTTTAAAAGATTTGCGGGGCACGCTGCTGTCTTTTTATTTTATTTCTAGCATGTTATTTATTTTTCGAGGTTTATATGGTACCGTATAATTCTATTTATAGGCCACTACGGACAGAAGTAAAGATATGGTTGTGTCCAGCGAGGTGTCAATATCCCAAAAATATAATAATATCGGTAGTTTAACTTATATTGTGAAACCCCGAAATACTAATACAGGGTGCAAAATACTTCAAGTAAAAAGCTGCATATTTAATTTACTAAAAATTACAGTAAAATTCTAAAAATTAAATTATAACTACGTCTCAAAAGAATCTTGTTCAGATTCGACTCCAGTATGCAGTTATATCAAATAAACTGTTACGGTCGATGAACGATTCTATAGCGACTATTAGAAATTTTAATCTGGGCATATCTTACCATTTACATGATGAAATCACGATTTCTCTCTTTTATATGAAAATTATCATCAATATGGTTCCAACGTTTCTTGTTTCACAGAAATCCGACTTATATCGAACCATGTATTCTCAGTTGAAGTTCAAAACTCGAATTTACGAACTGCACGTCATTTTCAAGCTCGATTTATAATTATATAAATATATATAATGTTCGAACTTCGTTTAAATAACAAATTAAATATTAAATTCCATCGATATTCCAAATAAAATATATAAAACTAATTTAAATATTTAGATTCAAATGGTCGAAAAACATAGGTCGTTACATTCTTCCCCCCTTAAAATAATTTCGTCCTCGAAATTGCTAAGGTAAGAAAAGACATTACAAACCCACTAACATTCAAATCCAATTTATTTTAAATTAGAAACCAATTTCAATACCATATATAAATATTTTCAAAATTATTGAAAATTTTCTAACACCTTAAATTTTCAAAAAATTTCGTCAGCACCTCCTTTGTACGGCTCAATCGGTACAACTACAACTCGCCTTTTCAGGCCTTCTACAATCCGAAAGAAAATAAAACAGCCAAGAGGCTCGCCAAATAGGCCCATTAATCACCAAACCCATATAAAAAAATAAACGTGTACCTTTTTGTCGTGCATGTCATTATATCCTTTCTGCCTGCTACCTTGTCAGCATATACAAATGCATTCTCAAACAAAATTCCAATTTTATCCTCAGAACCATATCCTTCACGCATTCAAGCCAAATCCCATTCTTAACTCAACTTCCATCCATTATCGACTCTTAACTTACCAATCCCACACCATTTCAGATTCCCGTCTCCCAATTCAAAATCTGATTCAACTTGATATATTATATCTCGATTCAATTCCCAGTTAATTGGTTTCAATTTAATTCATATTTACTTTCCCAAATTTCTATTTAATTTAATTTTTGTTCAAACAATCTCCCTGGGAGTTTTTAAACAGTTCAACTTTTTCAAAAATCAAATATTCCTTTTTAGGATTCAAAGCAACTTGTTTTTCTCAAAGAAATTCAAAATAAGATTTTGGCAGAAATCCGTCACTTAGAACTCGGAAATGAACACCGATGATGTGGCCAGCATCATCAGAGTTACTTCCCAGCTATCGAAGTGAGTTTACTACTATATCACTTATTAAAACCGTATTTAAACATTTTCATTTTGAAATTTATTTCAAAATACCAAACACAATGCTCGTAAACAAATTAAAATCTCCCAGGATTTTAAAATTCTCATATATTCAATCCAAGTTCATTTGCAATCACCTTTCCCACTTTTAGGAATTTTAATTCCAATTCTGATTTTTAATTTTAGATTTAATGAATCTGCTTTTATATTATATGAATTCTAATTGGTTATTTATATAACCATTATAATCAACCAACACATCCAATATACTATAATACTTCAAATATTAATCATTCTTTTATATTAAAATATAATTTGGGGTAAAATTATTTCATTTACCCTCTTTCAAAACATACTGTGTCGGTTTATCGTACTTGAGTGTTTAGAAATCCCCTATCGATATAGTGGATCAAACTGATCGACCAGAACTCATAATCAACTCAACCAATAAATCGCCACAATATAAAATAATTTTTATAAAATCTACAAATACGTTCACTCGTATATATACACTCAACTCAATCTAGGGTATTACTAACCCCAGCTCTACTGAGTTACACCACAGAGCCAAGGTAATCACTTAACCTTCAGCTCTGATACCAACTGTAGCGACCCAAATTTCCGGTACCTTTTGAGTTGACGAAACAACACTAATCCAACCCAAATGATACTAGAAACCCAGATGCCAATAGAAAGAATTTAGTGGATGAGACAAGAAAGAAAGAAAATTTAGGATAGAAGAATAAGAAGAAGAACAACACACAGAATCAGAGTCTCACATCGCAGCGGAAAACAAAATATAATATAGAAATATTCTTTATTGAGGTCTTGAAAATATACTTACAACATCAGAGTACATAAATATATTTGGACAGTTATAACAACCTGTCCTCATATACATCACACACCGGAATATACTAGATAAAATCATATGTCTGAATTCTTCCAGCACGTCTCTAGACTTCACAGCATCTGATAAGATGGACCTGTACAACCCGGGCTAACACGAGCATTACAAATACTGGGTCAGTCTGGTGAACCAGAGTGAGAATAACTCGCACTGTTTAAGGGAAATCATCCAACTTGATTTTTAAGTTCAAATCTCTTTCGAAAGAAATGAATATAGTTTACCAACCCACACATAAACACGGATGGTTTTTACCTTACTTTAACCCAAAAAAATTTGAAATCATACCTAATTCTGATATTATAATAGTGTCAAAATACAAGTAAATACAGTCTAGTGGAACGCTTGCATCTCACGCTCCACATATATAGCATACAAATCAAAACCACGGGTGCTTATTGGATATTGGATTCCAACATTGACAAGGTATGGGACCACCTACCGATAGTGTATCTCTAAAGGCAAATACACAGGGTTCAACAAGAACGTCTTGCAACCCGGCCCATACATGACCGACCACTCATTTCGCTTGAGTGTATCGAATGTATATCACCAACGGTTGGGATCAGCAACCATCTTCCCGAAAGGGACAGCATCGATAGCTTGAAGAAGTAAAAGGAATTTCTCTAGATAGGTGATTATACACCCTAATGGGAGCGACCCACATAGCCATGCTGCCTGCCCGATTTTTGTCATTTCCCGGTTGATGAGGCTTGAGGTTATAATCGACTTTTGGAACATCTGGCCATCATTCACATCGTCCATACACGTCATCCAGGAACAGGATGAACCGAAGGCACCCTCCTACCGCATCCAAAGGATCAGAAGCGAGAAGTCCTTGCAATCCGCAAAATCTCAACTACGACCGAATCACAGTTTAAAAACCTCTGGTAGCTAGCCAGAGAAATTCAACAGTAATCCTTCCGCTTATGAAGATTCAGGGTCTTCAATGCTCCATCTCGACCATCTTCTGTTTACGTATTTATTGGTCAGAATGGTTTTCGAATATAAATTCGATCCCGGTCTTTCCGAATCAATAATCGACTTGGCATATTTTTGATAGTCGGTGATTTAACTATCAAAATAAACAACCATCATCCATAGAAAAATCAAATGGGTTCATTGGTTCAGAATACAACATCACTTGGCCTTTTTGGTTAAACATTTTGTTAAAACATTTAAAGTATGCTCCTTCACTTCTTTTATTCTCAAATCAATTTATTCAACTTTTGGAATTGTAGTTTATAATATCCTTTAGAAAATATTAATTTAACTCCATCAACTTCCCTCGTTTCTAGGCTAATATCCTTCTTGGATAATCATGAAGTCATTACAAGTTGGGTTATTTTATTACCTCTCAGACCTTGAGACGACAACATTCTTATCTTCCGAATAGATAGAAGCTTATCAACGAAATCTCAAATTCGAATAACTATTCCAACACTTCCATTTTCAATAGAATTCCTTTTAAAATCCACTCATCTTATTGGATTTAAATAACTTCATTTCTCGAAAATACTTTCCTTAGATATTACTGTTAGATCTTTACTTTAATAATCGATTCCCATCCACTTAAGCTTTCGTTCACTCATATTAAATCTCATTTGAAACCTTCCTTTTTATAGAATTCCTTTCAGGGATAAATCCAAAATCTAACTCATGTAAATATGAGTAACACTTATTAAATACCTTTTTAACTATAAACAAGGCCTTCCCCAAAACTTATTCTTTTTATCACCATTTCAATTTTACCATGGTTTCTTTCAAACCATTATTCCCTTTAAAAGTTACTATTATTCTTCTTATAAAGATCTGGGCTCGGTATAATAAAAAAAACAACTTGGTTTCATTTGATAATACTATTATAACTGCAAATCTTTTATGTCGAGTGACTTTATAAATTCATTTCGTATGATAATTTTAAAAAAATCCTATTTACAGGTCAACTCTTCGTTAACCATTTATCATTCTTTATATCAAATAGTTTACTTCCTTGTCGGCTATAAATAAAATAATTAATCTTTCTTTAAAAGGTTATTTCAAAATGATGTTTTTACTTCAACAATAATTAACAATCCAATATTGGATTTTTAATAATCAAATCTTGCTCATCACAAACATGGTTACTTTGTTAACCATTTCCACTTTGTTATTTCCTTTAAACTAATAAATAAAATTAATTTAAACAATTTCATTTGTTTAAATTAATAATCTAATTAAATAAAATAATCTCATTTAATGCTACATGGGAAAACACTTAATTCAAATCTTAACTATTTGTTAATTCTACCTACTAGTTTACAAAACTCATTATCCTATGATACTTGCTTTATATACTTGTTTATAATCACAAGATAAAAATAATTCATTTATTTCCTTAAATAACTTCATTTAAAATAATCAGTATAAATAGATTTCAAACTTATCTTTAATTATAAAAAAAAATTATATTTTTCTTTCTATTAATTTACATGATGATCAATCAATTTCTATATGTTTATAGGCCATCTGCTGATAATTAACCAATCAATACCACCCATCGGTTCATAACAAACAAGTGTGGGGCTTGAGTTTTACAATCAAAAATCAATCGAGTTGATTAAACAGTTCATATAAAAAAACAACATTTTTGAGGAATCCAGATGGATTCCTCCAACCTGCCTATCCCTGCATCACAATGGGTTACCTGAAATTCAATACAACAATATATTTATTTGTCACGACGACAGAAATAGACAGTTCAACCAATAACTGTCAACAACAATTTATAGCATCCATTCAAGCATTCAAAATATGTTTGTATGATTAGAAACGTAGCTAACAAGGTAAGTTACCTCGTTTGAGATCTAATCGTTAAAATAACAATTTAATCTGATTAAATTAAACAAAAACTTAATTTAATCCATGAATATTTTAAAAATATTCAGTACACAAACCAACAGTCAGCCAATCATCAACCCTTAGCAAACATTGCATACAAAATAAAAACAAAAACCCAGTTTATATAAAATAAAAATGGGGTAAACTGAGTGAGTTGAACTCACCTTGATCTATTTGTCGTCAACACGGTTCGTTTTACAAGCTTCTAGCTGCATTCAACTCTGTCCGTTCCAATTCCAAAACGTCACGCTCGTCGGTATGGTACCAACGTCCCTTGCTTTGTTCCATTCTACTACTGTATGACCAAGATATGATTTAACACCGCATTCACTTTTAAAAATTTTATATTATTAAAACTTATAACTAATTTATATGATTTAATTATGATAACCATATTAAGCAAGAACAATCCAGTTTTAGGCTCATCTCCATTTATTGTCAAATATTCATGTGTATGTCCAATGTGCGCAAGCTATACATATCAAACAAGATAAAACGTTGACTTCTACATATGCAACATTTTATCCATGTAAAATCAACCCGTAAGATTAAATAAAACTTCCAAACAATGTTTTATAATATATGCTACATCTACATCTGTGCATCGCATGTTTCAATATACGAATAAACGCATAAGAAGCCATTGTCGACATTCTAATTATTTCGTATTCTTTATACGCACTTACATTATACAGGTCATGAAATATCCCAAATCCAAAAATTAATCCTTGTTTAGCTTTCTCAGTTTATTTACTACACTAGATTTTGTATATTAATCCTGTTGTTATCCTGGACATTGCTATTATACTTTTTTTTCTACAAGGACATGAATGAGCCAGTAATTTTTTTTAAATAAACTGAACTGTTTAAAACAAATAACGTTGGCCCTTACCTTGCGTTGCCCAGTATTCTTCTCCCAACGTAGATCCGGTTGCCTTCCCCGCTTCTTCTTCCCATTTGCATTTGAACGCTACAGGTAAACTTTTTTTTCCATAGTTTAAAGCCCTTTTTTTTCTTCTTGAACCCTTCCGCATGCATGGAATCACACGCAGACAGCCACCTGGCACCGCTTCTTGTACACCATCCACCTTCACAATACTCCATCACAAATGTTCCCCTTTCTAGTTTACTACTGTCACATTTCATTTCCTCCTCCTCCTTTTTTCCCCTTAACATGTCAGCTCCTCTCCCCAAACGCATAGCTCCAAACCCATACGGCTCTCACTACCCAATGTGTCCATCCCCTTCCAGTCCCTTACTATAATTCTTCCCCAATATTTCTGCATGTATCCAACACTACCGCCACTTCTCATTGTTCAAGTCCCCCATCCTTTTCTTGCTTCAGTACACGCAATCACCCCCTCACATTGCGTCTATACTCTCCCCATCTGCTAATTAGACAAGCACTTATGATCATGGAGCTTCAGTTCCTTCGAATGGTGGAGTGAGGAGAAAGTTTATTAATTTTTTTTTTATTATTATGGGAAGGAGTCAGTTGGTATAAGAAGAGAGAAAGGAGACTGGAAGTTCATGTTTTCAGAAGGAGAAGGAACTGGATACTTATAGCGTGAGATGGTTTGGGTATCACGTCTTTGGTACCTTGGAAAGCACATAAGTAGCTGCTTGACACGCACGGAAATAACATGGCTTGAGAAGCATAGTTTAAAAGATTAGCGTGGCACGCTGCTGTCTTTTTATTTTATTTCCAGTGTGTTATTTATTTTCCGAGGTTTATATGGTACCGTATAATTCTATTTATAGGCCACTACGGACAGAAGTAAAGATATGGTTGTGTCCAGCGTGGTGTCACTATCCCAAAAATATAATAATATCGGTAGTTTAACTTATATTGTGAAACCCTGAAATACTGATACAGGGTGCAAAATACTTCAAATAAAAAGCTGAATATTTAATTTATTAAAAATTAAAGTAAAATTCTAAAAATTAAATTATAACTACATCTCAAAAGAATCTTGTTCAAATTCGAATCCAGTATGCAGTTATGTCAAATAAACTGTTACGGTCGATGAACTATTCTATAGCGACTATTAGAAATTTTAATCTGGGCATATCTTAACATTTACATGATGAAATCACGATTTTTCTCTTTTATATGAAAATTATCATCAATACGGTTCCAACGTTTCTTGTTTCACAGAAATCCGACTTATATCGAACCATGTATTCTCAGTTGAAGTTCAAAACTCGAATTTACGAACTGCACGTCATTTTCAAGCTCGATTTATAATTATATAAATATATATAACATTCAAACTTCGTTTAAATAATGAATTAAATATTAAATTCCATCGTTATTCCAAATAAAATATTTAAAACTAATTTAAATATTCAGATTCAAATGTCGAAAAACGGATCGTTACAGAATATAAGCTGATATAATTTTTATTCGAATCTAATATTCTATATCAGTCGATTTTTATTTTAAGTTGATCTATGGATTAAAGGATATGTTGTTAAGATTTAAACAGGAGTTCGAGATTTAAAGGCACTTCAAGTTAAAAGATTTAAAGGAATGAATTTTTGAATTCAAAGGAAATGGTTTTTATCAAAGGATAAGAAGATTTCAATTATCCAGAATTAAGTTAAAGGGAGACTCAATTAGGATCTGATGTAATCCGTAATGGTTTTTAAATTGCATTTATTACTTGGAAATACCGGGATTAGATATATATTCGAAAACCATTCCGAATAATGATACGACGTTATGAAGCAAATATTGAAGATAACGGTTGAAGACCGAGAATCTTCACATCGACTGGACTGCTTATTAATGCAATGGGTAGCTCCCATATGAAACTATATATAGCAGTAGTTAGGATGTATTTGGAGTTTTCCCAAATTTATAAGGGCCTCTCTTCTTTATTGGACGAGGAATAAGGCGCCCTCGGTTTCGTTCAGACCCAGAATGAACTTGTATGGATGTGTATCTGACATTGTATTTTATAATATATTGATTGGTTTTTTTACTAAACATATTTCTGATCGATGGAGGAGAATTTATTCTCTTAGCTTAACACTCTTCTTTGAGACGTATGAGCTTAATAATTATACGGTTAGTAATTATCAATTATATGTTATGAAATGAGAGTGTGACACATTAAATGATGAGTTATTGATGATAAAAGCATGGCTTAGTGAAGGGTAGCTTTGTGTAATATAACATCCCGTAATTTTAAAGGAAATTATAATAATAAACTAAAGAATACTTAATTAAATATTGGGAATTAAGGGAAATGGACTACACCATTGCGTTCATCTTGGAATTCTTCTTAGGATTGACTCTAAGTATGCGTAAAAAGGTCATCGTATGAAGAAGATATTAAGGTTTGAAGTTTGTATACATATAAGAAAAAATATATATAAAATAAGCAATTCAGAATATTTCAAAATTGAAGAGCGGGTAACCACGTGGGAGATCAACCAGTTGGGGGTCGACCTGCACCCTAAGGGAGTTGACCCTAGGGTTGACCCACACAAGGGGGTGTCCACCCTAGGGTCGACCTCGGGGTCGACCCACCCTAGATCCATCCAGATTTGTACCATGAACCTGGACTTGTTTCTGAACGAGATTCGTTGGAAGTGGACTATGAATAAGATAACATTTCTATTTTTTATTCACCCAAAACAATGGAGACAATGAGATGCTGTACCAGCTTGGATTGAATTAGCCTATTCTTCTGCAATAACGACTTATACGTATACAAGAACCTCTGCTGCAACATCAACATTCTTTTCTCAGTTCTTTAAATCTAGTCTCTGTGAGTTCATGTTTCTTTTAGATATAAATATTTAACAAGTAATCTCTACATGTTAATAAACCGGATCTAAACCTACGCATGTTAAGAAGTTGGTTAATATTTAAATAGATCTGCTATAATGACATGAAATTTCCTGTACACCTATTTTGTTCAGTTATTTCTATATGTCTATTTCTATGCCTATTTCTGTTCTTCTTCCTCTCTCATTCCTTTTTATTTTTATAGGCTACCTTCGAGCCTAGGCCGATATTGCTGAAATATGCATACGGGCGAAATTGGTTTTAATTGGGAATGATTGGGAATGGTAATTTGGGGGTATAACCTGTACTATGAATATGACTAAAGTTTGGGGCATAACTCATACTGTGAAATATAGCTGAAATATGCATGTAGGCTTAATTCAATGATTACGGGGACATGTAAATGGAACTGTATGTCACTTATGTATTTTGTTTGGTCTGTTGGGGCATTAAGTAAACTTGTTAATCTGGTGGGGTTGTTGGGACACTATTAACTTGTGTAAAACTTAACCTGTGTAAAGCCTAGATGATAGGGGATGCAAGTCTAGGGTCGCTTGTGTCATTTGTTGTGTGGGGCCCATATTAGTCAATAACCCATTATGGTATTAAAAGAGGACCCCGTACTAGGTAGGGGTCAGGGAACGCTTACTGGGACTAATTATAAGAGGTTCATTTAGGATGAGGTGTTCTGATGGCGCATTCCAACGGGGTCATGTGCGTGCATGGGTCCGGTCTGTCTGAGTTAATAAGACACCATAACACCTATAAATAGGTCTGTGTCCTTCTGGTGGTTGCCACTTTAGGAAGTAATACACCCTACTGTGGGCCCGGCATATGGTATTTACGTGGTAGGGAGCCGATCATGGGGGTAGTAATTAGGGCACATCTAGTTCTTGAAAAGTCGGTGTGTATGACTTAAGTAGGATCTATATGGATATAGCGGAAATGTTGATGATAGACTAACTAGCCAATACAAGAACTGGTATGATATATCCCAAGTAAATAAAAGCAATAAGTAAAGTAAAGTGACACCAGGAATTTTATACTGGTTTGGACTTCCCGCCCTACGTCCAGTCCCAAAGATCCTCTTTGGAATTCACTATCACGCCCTCTCTTAACCCGGAGGAATAGGTTAGTACACCCAAGCCCCAACATGGATGCTTCTCGCCTGAGCAACTACATAGGACTTAAACAAATACAAGTGTTTTTGACTTCTGCTTTGTGTTCTTAAATAAACACAGATAGTCAACGGTTTAAGTACACCCTTCCTACAATCTTATCCTCGAGTATTTGAAATGCTTGCAAATATTTTAAGTAAGCTAGTTACTTGTTGAATCAAGATATAGAAAAGTATTATCAAGGATTCAATAAGTAACTTGAATTTGGAGAGCTTTTGTTTGCAAAGTATATAGAAGTTAATTTTAGAGAATAGAGAGAGTATATTTAGAATTGGTGATTTGAAAAACATGTTTGGAGTGTTTATATAATAGTAAAAGAGTAGCATTCCTTCATGAAGAGTTTCTATAAAAAGTTTTGCCCATTTCCATTGATTATTAAAGAGGAATTTCTTCATGAAGATGGTGACTCTTCATAAAATAGTTTCTGGGTCGAATCAGTCGACTGGTTAAAAAATCATCAGTTGACTAGTTGAATTAAACTTAAAATCATATAAATAAAAACATGTTTCAAAACTAGCCGTTGTGTACAAAATTTCTCTGACCAGTCGACTGGTCAATTCTCTATAAGTCGACTGGTAGATATTTTTCTATACACTTCCGGCTTGGTTAAAGCCATATGAATATATATATATATACACACACACAATTGAGGATAGATTTTAACATGATTCTAATACGACTCAACTTATATACATGCATACATATATATATATAACCTTCTCTCTATAACATGATTTCCATTTCAACTTCTTTTAATGGCATTAATCAAAATCTTGATATCAACATTCTCCCCTTTTTTGATTGATGACAACATATCTAATTTTCTCCCCATGAATTTCTACAACATTTTGTTAGTTTGATAAAATTATAAACTTACCATTTTGATTCCTGCAATAAAATGTTAGCACATGTATTCTCAATAAACTCAATATTAAGCCCATAGCACATATATTCTCAATAGATTCATTATTAAAATCATAGAATATATGTAAACTTAATGATTTTTCTCCCCCTTTGTCATCGATTAAAAAGTAAATAGTCATGATGAACACAGAGAAATCAAATAACAAATTAATGCTAAAATAAAACAAAATCATTTCAAGCAACATAATATCCAACACAACCAAAAGCATAGAGGTCCCAAACATAAATTATTACATAACCAAAAGCATAACTAATTAGTTCGAGATAAAAACATACTTAAGCAAAATAACTTTCCATTTATAATACTAAGGTAGCTTTCATTGGATTTGATACTTTCAGAAGAGGTCCAATTGAGAGGAGACATGGGTTGTTTCTCTGGATCCATCACATGTCCAACGTTTACAAGAGTGCAAGAAATTGAATTCCACATCCTTCCAAGGAAATCCTTAATTTTTTCAAACTTTTTGTCCATTTTCTTATCCATTCGTTTAAGTCTTTCTTCAAGACGGAGTTGATTGCACACTACTAAATCAAGTACTTATCTCGATGTTTGTGATGGTTCCGTTAGTTGGACATCTTTGGGATTAGCACGAATAGAACTTGATGATGGTTGATCCAGACTTCTCTTTTACCAACTCTCTAAGCTTATGATTCGAATGGTTGGAGGAGGCATATGCATTTGCTTCAAATTCTTCTTATCGAATATTTTTATTTCAATTGTTTCCGAATCCGGTTTTGGGATTTTTGCACTTTCAAAGATCTTCATTAACTATTCTCCACAATGAAGAATGTAGTTACTCCTTGTGTATAAAGAAGAAGATGGTCCATATTAGTTTGCATCCAATTAATTTTCATATGACCAAAAATTGCATACACAACCCTAAAAGTATTCGAATACACAAGGTCATGAGTTCCGGATCTTGGTAGTATTGTTCGAGTAAGAACATAGTGAAGAACCCTTACATTAGGTCATAACCCTTTGGTTGGAGATCCATCTGAATCGTCATCAATAAAGAGATGACTTACTTTATCACTTACACCATATTCACAATTTAATTCGGTTAAAGCTATCCCATCCGTAGGTGAATTTAAAACTTATCCAAATCAATCAATAGAGATGAAAATTAGCTGCCCACACACAAGACTCCACACACAATTTTGTGAATTTGTGGTATTTTGATGATCCAAGTTCATATTGGCCAAAAACAACTTTATCGTGGTGACATTGATATTGATATTGTTTTGAGAATAATCTAAAAATGATTCATGCCTACCTTCATGAGCTAATTATCGTAATCCATATGAATTAAAGTCTTCAAATTTTTTAAAAGACCCTGGGATGAATTTTAGTTTTGATAAAAGCTTCCATCTCCTCTTAGCTAGGTCATTCCATATCCATTGATCAATTGAGGGTTCAGTTGGCTTCTTTGATCTTGTTCTAGAGGAGGATCCAATGTCTCTTTGACGTTTATGAGGCACCATGATAAAATTTGGAGGTTCTAGTGTTTTGAAAGTTTAAGATAGTTTAAGAAGTGAGGAAAAATTGGGGAGGTAGGGTTAAATAGAATGTATATGACTGGAACTATGTTTTTAGGTTCCAGTTAACCAGTCGACTAGTTGATATATAACCAGTCGACTGGTTACTGTTATTTTTGAACAGCAGCCTTTGCTTTATATTTTGAGTAGATTTATTGATTTTAAATTTATTAGTTTGAGAAAAAACATATATATTTTTGTTATAAAATATACTATAACTCCGAAGATCAAAAACTTTGGAAAAGTTTGCATTATTGCTCAATGCAAGTTTTATTAAGCAAGAAGAAATATTTCTGTGATTTGATTTTTATTCTTCAGACGAGATTGATTTTCGTGGTGTCCTAGCTCCTTTATTTTGTTGATAGTTCTTTTCCCACGAGTTTGGACTTTCCTTCTTGGTTTTCTTCCATGCACTCCATAAAGTAGAGGGTCTTTTTGATGATTCCGGAGTCGTAGAAAGGGGGTGGTGCCTTGGTTCTAGGACAATTGATCTTCCACAAATTCGAAGCGCTACAGTTTCGAGAAAAGTTAACCTATCTGAAGTTTGCTTTTGCTCATAATATATTTCTCTTTGTAATTTTAGTTGTTCATGTTGATAATGTCGAATATCATTAATTTTGTCTTTTGTTGAGGGAGACACCGATACTTCTCTTCTCTTCTTGGCTTCCGGAGTGTATCCGGTTTGATACTCTTGCCACCGAAGAGTTACTTCATTGTTTGGGGCAGGAGATGTGATGATGTTAATTGAATCCGATGAAGTTTCGTCAGAAGATTTTGTTGGAGTTGATGGGGATTTTTCTTTCTTTGACATGATAAGAAGATTTTGGCTATCGTTTTCTTATTTATTTTTAAAAAAAAACAATACTTTTTCACTAGAATTTGTATAAAAGTGTATACTAAATATAGAATCTCAAATGAATGGAAAAGCTAATATTGCCCATTTCTTTTTAAACCGAGATAAAAACGCTAAAAGCTCGGTACATTATGAGTGGTTTGTCTGTTAGATAAGAAGTTAAAAAAAAGTATGTCTACCCCAGTTTAAGATAAACTATATTAAGTAAACTATATATAAACAATAGTATTTTAGAGGAATATGTTAACTAAAAAAACTTACAAAAATTAGTAAGAATTTGAGGATTCCTTTTAGGTCATGCCAATTATAAAAATCTGTGGTACCTGGAAAAATTAAAAATTAAAAAATGGTACCCACTTCCTCCGTTAGGGTCCGAAGAGTTAACTTTTAGGAAGCCAAACCCAAGAGGGTTTAGGTTCCTTTTTGAAAGAATAATTATTATAATAATGAATAGAATCCAAAAGTTTTTAATATATTTATTTCTAGTAAGAACATTATTTGTCTTTGGAATCTATATACTAATATTTCCCGAGAGTTTTTTCTTAGTAGGAATATTTAATTTAGAAATTTTCGGTTTAATGTTAGAATTTTTAGAAATGGATTTTCTCTAAGATTTAGTTTTATCATACCCTAGACCTTTTTTACTAAAAACCAGTTGAGAGTTTACTAATATTTTAGATAAATTCTCTCTACCTTTGTTAAAGTTATTAACATATTTAGAAATGCTTTCTAATTTAATTTTTAAACTA
Organism: Allium sativum; assembly: GCA_030737875.1. Lineage (NCBI taxonomy): Eukaryota > Viridiplantae > Streptophyta > Magnoliopsida > Asparagales > Amaryllidaceae > Allium > Allium sativum. The sequence goes on from JASFAX010003892.1 coordinate 27,109, forward strand.
GAATTTTCTAACTCTATGATTTTAAATTTAGTATTTAAATCATGATTTTCAGAAACCAATAAATCATTTTTATACTTTCTAGTCTCGATTTTTTAACTCTACATAGAAATTTGAGAATTTGCTATTAAAAGTGATTCTTGTAATTTTCTAATTTCTTCTTCTAAAAAATTCTTTTCCATCTTTTAAAAGATCTCTTTCAAATTCTGGTTTCTTTTTATCTTCGTTAGCTTGTTTAAACTTTCTCTTAAACATTTTCCTAGACTCTAAGATTTCAGTATTAATTTCTACTAATTCATCAAAAGTAAAATCACTTACATCATTATCCTTAGCCATGAAGCACACATTTTCTTGCTCACTATAACGTTCGCTATCACTTTCAGAAGATGAATCCGAGTTGCCCCAAATGACTGAAAATGCTCGTCTCTTTGATTTCTCGTTTTGTGATTCCTCTTTAACTCTGGACAATTCTTTTGATAGTGTCCAGTCTTGTGATGATCTCAAAACCCGTACGACGGTGTTAAGGATAATCATTGGAATATAACACATTATTCATCATTAGCAGAGTATAGATAATAGCATAAACAACAAATAGAATAATTTTACATAAATATGACAGTGCAATCATAACATGCAACAACATCAGAGTAGCACAGTGTAGGATATAACTTAGTGCATAAAAAGGGAGTGATCAGTCAACATCGCCATAAGCGGAATATATACATACAGTGAGACATAATAAAGATATTAGTCTACATCGCCTAAGGCGGTACATATACATAAGGTAATACATGCTGGAAGTAAATCAGTCTACATCGCCATAGGCGGAATCATATACATAAGATAAGAATGGCGGAAAGTCAATAGCCAAAATATAAGTAAATCTAATCCTCGCCATCAAGCCAAAAACGCACTCCGTGCTGCAGTACTAAGCCAAAATATCCTGTCATCTATCAACTAGGCTACCCGTGTGAAAATAAGGGCACCCGGGTTTGCAAAGTGAAACAAACAACGAGTCAGTCGTGGGACTGGTATGAGAAATCTACTTAACTGGTTAAACAACAGTAATATGGCAAATCATAGGACCACGCCACTTTCGCGGAACGGGTTTACTCCAGTGCTTGCCAGTGCATTTAAAACAAAGTAAATTCTTTAAACAACGCAATGCTTTTAAAAAGAATGAAGTCGTTATAAGACTCAAGTCCCATCACACAATGCAACGCAAACCGGAGGATAAAGTTTTACCTTATAATGGCTAAAATATGCTTAATACGTGCAAAACAAAATCACTTGATATTATTACTAGTGCATATATGTTTCAAAAAAGCGAATACAATCATAAATATCAATCATAGACGGCATAGCTACCATATACTGTGTCGCCATAGTAGTTCTACAATCAAATCTGTTATCTCGTATTGGAAATTGGATTTCCGTCATGAGTCGAGGCAAGGGGCAAGCTCCTCTCCGCTTCGAGACATTCTAGCAAATGCCTCAGGACTACACACTCTGGGTAACACTTGGACGCTTCAGTGTCGGTCCTCATTTACATTTGAGGATTAATTATTCCTGAACACACGTTTCCCGGTCCTAACAGACCTAAAATTGAGGCGCCTCATTCCAACAACCACATAGCTAAAAATAATATAAATGTCAGCCAGTTTAAGCACTGACACTACCTCTAGCTAGAAAGAAACGTCGTGTTCTCCCTGCAGTCACTATCCCATTTTTGACTCAAACCGAGGTGTGAAGCTCGCGAATCCACGCTATACACAAAGCTAGGCCACGTAGGTCGTGCTTTGATCATCAACCACAAGACCTTGCTTTTCAACAGAAGCCTTGATCACTGCATCCTGACATGTCACACAGGCAATCCACTCCATGCGACTGATTCTATAACCTCTAAGCTCGTATGTCTCAGAGAAGGGCGTTAAGCAAGAGAATAAATTCTCTGCCGCCAAACAGATATATATTTAACAGAGATCAATCTGCACAGAACAAAATCCAATGTCAGACACATAGTCCATTTACAAGTCCATTCTAGGTCTGAACGAAACCGGAGGCACCATATTCCTTGCATATCCGTACAATCAACACATACGTCCAGACGGCTACTACTTCCGTCCCTTCAAGGTAGCTGTAACACCCCACCCCCGCCAGGGTGACTCTTGCAAGCACACTAGCTTCGGAGGGGCGTTTAAACAAGGTAAACATGCATGCAGATATCACAAGACAGAACATATAAGTAAAACAGAGTAGTAAAGCAGCGGATAAAACTTGCATTTCCAAAACCATAGTTAAGTTACAATAAAGTACTTAGTCATTATTTTCCAACAAACAAAGTCTAGATAAAAGCATAAACTGAAAAACTGAAATACATAAAGTACTATCCCCAAAGTGAAGTGATAAACCATAGCTAGCTCAATGTCCAAACCCGTACATGAGCAAATCCAGTAAGCAAGCTAGAAAGATCCAAGCTAAGCTCCAATGTTCCCACCCTGAGGACCTGAGGGGGGGGGTGGAAACGGAAGACAAGAGGCGAAAGAAAACAGGTCAGTCAAAAAGACTGGTAAGCCCTACTACTATCTGTTTATGAACTAGTAAAGTTAACTGGCATGAGAAGCTGAGATGAACATAAGGATAACAACATATTGGCATGATGATTAACTAACAAGATAGATAAAGGTGTCATCGCATAATCAAGGTTAAGTTTTGCACCACGGGTGTACTAGCATTCTAACATGTCAAGTAAAAACAAGAATTGATCCCTTGGGCCAAGCTTGGCCCAAATAGTTTGAGATGACCTAGATCAAGGTCCAACTACTCGGTCTAGTCAATCGGCTCCCTATAAGCCTAACTCGTCAAGTGTCGGTGTCATACGGCGTAATCATGTAATGTAGTTGACCGTGCAGGGTCCAACCTAGGGTGTATCTGGCCCTACGGTGTAACCCTCTGACACCATACCATGATACAAAGTCCAAACCTACCAGTGCCCGTGTTCAACTCCGGACTTGATGTGCACGACCATGGTCCGCCTGAACAACCGGGGCATCATTCAGCCGTCTCTTTTTGGTCTCTTATAATCAGCCCAGTAATCGTGCCCCACCCTAGCCTAGTCCTAGGGTCTTATGATACAACTAGAAGGTTACTGCTGAAAAGGACCACGCAACTAGGGTTTCTTAACGGGTTAAATGTGGTTAACCCGATCCACACGTGGATTAAATTGGTTAAGAGTACCCAAGGCTCCTGACTTAACCTCGATTAATCCATCAAGCCCATATTGGTTAAGTATTAAGTGGACCATGACTTAACCCTAATCAGGAGGCATTCATTAACTTAATGTGCTTTAACCTCTCACATTAGACCTTGTTGTGGTTACTAGTTAAGCCGGGCGGGTCCGGGTAGCTTTACACCACAACCTGGTCTAACCTCGGGTTCGAGCACAACATGACCAACTTCTCACATTGGGTCCTATTGTTTGTAGCCACTAGTTAAGCCGGGCGGGTCCGGGTAGATTTATGCTACAAACTCAACCCAACCTCGAGTTGGCCACACTCATCTTTTCTAAGTGTCATGTCCATTATGTTTCCAAAACATAATTACATATCACGTCATGTTATAAAAATCATGTTCATGTCATTATGTTACCCAATCCCAACGTAATCCCATCGTTTACATAATCGCAATAACGAATAAAGGATAAAATAGGGAACTTGGCATAACCATGACAAAAAGGTGTTGAAGCCACGAGTTTAACATGGTGGCATATGAAATGTACATATGTTCATATACTTGCATATTGCATTATGAGGCTTCAAAAGCATGCATAAAACCAAACTTAGCATATGAGTGATACATGGTGATAAATAACATGTAGAGGTTGCTAGAAGTTCGCAATTGGCCTCACGTGCAAGTTATCATAAGGGATATGATAACTTTCATGTTGCCAAAATGCAACTTTTAACATAAAGCTTGAAGCTTTATGCTCAAAACCTCAAGTTTAACTTGCATAACATGATAACATGATCAACCCAAACTTGCATAACATAGCAACATGTGTCATACATAATGATTAAACCAACTTGCATAATGATCATCCAAACTTGCATATAATGATCAACCAAACTTGCATATAATGACCAACCAAACTTGCATATAATGATCAACCAAACTTGCATATAATGACCAACCAAACTTGCATATAATGATCAACCAAACTTGCATCATTCATTTAACTTTAGAGCTCAAAGAAAGAAAGTAGAAAATGGCTTACAATGCTATGAAGACACAAATAAATATTTATTATAAAGATTGAGACGAAGCCCTTATGCAAGCACCAAAAACCCAAATATGCAAGCTCCAAATGAAAACCCTTGAGCCAATTCAATAAAAACCCTTGCTTTGAAATAGAAATGTTGCAACTTGACTTGAATACAAGCTAAGAACACTCATACAAGTTTGAAAACACTTGTATGAACTCAAAATCTCTCATAGAAATTAACTTAGAAATTTTAGCATGAGAGTGGAGGCCATGAGAGGAACAAATTTGACATAGTTTAGTTGTAGGATTGAATAATGGTGATTTAGGCTAGGTTTAGGGGTCTTTTTATAGAGTTTTAGGATAGTATTAGCCATAGGATTAACCCTAGATTCAATCCAAGCCATCAAAGCATGTCTTGGGGAAGAAGTCAAGTGTAGGAACCACCTAGGGCCTTTAGATTAAAGCTGAACCATGAGAACCATTCAAATGCAAAATCTGCATTTGAGCGAATCGGCCCACGGGTTGACAGCCAAACACCCTGGATTAACCCCTAGTCGACCCAGTAGGCTCGGGTCGACCTAAAAAATCGGCCAGTTCGGTTATTCCCCTCTCCCAATTCGCTATTTTGAACATTTTTGCATATTTATTTATTTAATTTTCAATTATATATATATATATATCAATATATATATTTCTCTGCGCAACCCATTTCACTTAATTAAGTATACTTTAATTTGTGAATTTTTCGTGAAACTTCGCGAGGCCATATCTTGGTCATACGGACTCCGATTTTTGAAATTTCGGACTCTATTTCGCGTATTTTTCCGAGACGAACGCAATGGCACAGCCCGTTTCCCTTGATTCAGATTTTACAGTTTAATTCTGCCTCCATTTATGTTATAACATGTTATTCAAAAATACGGGTTGTTACAGTAGCTACTCAAATCAGGAACCTCAGTAGCGCCCATCCATCCGATACGAAGATCGTCGGTCTTGAACCGTCTTCGTATTTTCAACTTCGAATCGTTCGATCGATTAGTCGAAATGAGAATTAACTCGGCCCTTTCAAATAATTCACGTATATTTAGAATTCAAATCAATTCTTTCGATGGTTAAATTATTCGACATTCACATTTCAGTTCTTTAGTGCAATTTTCCTGTCAAACACATTCAACCATCAAATATCAAGAAAACCAAGTAAAATTGGTTTATTTCCATTCGATATCGCTTATAATATTTTATAATTATTTTTCACCATTTTTATTTATTTAAAAATGGCCATAATTAATTAAATGACGTTTCAGGTCGTGCCGTGGCACTGGCGCTGTTTTTCCCTAAATTTGTTTTACACATATCTGAAAATCTAACCATTGGATCTCCACAAATTTTATCTCATTAGAAAGATCTTTCCAAAATGAATCCAACGGTTTCAGTTTTGGGAAAATCCGGCGGTCGGATCTCCCGCACTAGTCGTTTGAAGGTACGATTTCAAAATACGAACTGCAGCGTCGTTATTCGATTTAATTTATTTATATTTATATTTATATATTAATATAATCGATTTTGGCGCTGTTTTTGTTTAGATTTGAATTAAACATTCTAAACAATCCAACCGTTGGATCTTTACAAAGTTGGTGCCGTTGGAAAGATATTTCCAAGGCGAATCCAACGGTTGCGGTTTCGGAAAAATCCGATGGTCGGATCTCCCGCACTAATCATTTGAAATCACGGTTTCAAAACACGAACTGCAGGCCTCGATTCGTTTTAATTTTATTTATTTATATATATATGTATATATAAATATAGTTCATTCGGCGATTTCAATATCGTTTTCACTTCAAATATTTCACTAATGCCTTTAAATTTTGGAAAATTTCGCCATAACCTCCTTTGAACGGGAAGGGCTGGGAAAATTCCAAAATAGGCACACGGGCGTCTCATCTCAAAAAGAAAAAGAAAAAGCCAAGCGGCTAGCCAATCGGCTCATAAAATCATCACCCAAGCGAAACAGTAAACGTGTACCTATTTGTCGGGCACACAATTTTATTCCTCTTCTCTAGCCTCTATGCTATAACCTGTTCAATAAATATGCATGTACATATGTGCAATTCTTATCACCTATCATTTTCCATTCAATTTCTTATTTGATTCGATTTGGTTTAAAGTTACCATTCATTCCAATGTTGCATACATAAGCAAAAATCATATCATTAGCTAATTAATGAGTATTTCAACTCATGCATATTTATTTGAACAAGTGGTTATTTTTAACACTTCATAATTCAATTAAAAATGATATTTTTGCGAACTAAAATATATTTCAATACATGACTATTTTATTTAGTTCCTATACACGTTAAAAATAATATTCTTAGCAAACAAATATTTATTTCAACACTTGTATATTTTTAGCAAATCACACACGTGATAAAAATGATACTTTTATCTTCAAAAATATTTATTCAACACATAAATGTTTTAACACTTCATATTTTCAATAAAAATGTAATTTTTATTGTTCACTTCATATATTCAACACATGAAAGTTTCAACTTCACTTATACGATAAAAATATAATTTTTATCGTTCTAGTCCTTTATTCAACAAATGAATGTTCTCTATTGTTCGTATATATAATAAAAATGTGATTTTTATCGTTAAAGCAATTTATTTAAAACACGAATACCATTCAACACATGAATTTCTATTCAACGAATGAATTTCTATTTAACACATGAATGTTCTTTATAGTTCGTATATATAATAGAAATGTGATTTTTATTGTTAAAGCAATTTATTTAAAACACAAATACCATTCAACACATGAATTTCTATTCAATGAATGAATTTCTATTCAATGCATGAGTGTTCTCTATAGTTCGTATATATAATAAAAATGTGATTTTTAACAGCAATTTATTTAAAACACGAATACCATTCAACACAAGAATTTCTATTCAACGAATGAATTTCTATTCAACACATGAATATTCTCTATAGTTCGTATATATAATAAAAATGTGATTTTGATTGCTAAAGCAATTTATTTAAAACACAAATACCATTCAACACATGAATTTCTATTCAATGAATGAATTACTATTCAACACATGAATATGGTTTCAACACACGAAAATAATTTCAAAAAATGAAAATAATTCTAGCACATGAATATTTCAGAATATTTCGACAGCATAACGGCAGGGTAGTTAAAACCGGCACCGTCCCGATGTACAGCTCCTCGCTCTACCTTAAACCTCGCGGTTTTTGATAATGGGGATTTCATGCATCTAGTTCGCATGCAGGCGGCATGTTTTATTTTCATTTCCACAATCCTATTCTAATTTGTTTCAACCACAAGAGGGTATTTTTCAACCACAAAGGTATTTTTCAACCACAATCCAATAATATCAACCACAAACAATTATTTTCAACCATTTGTCGTACCACATATTTTTACGCCAATCACAAGCAATAAATATCGTCCATGGTTTGTGGACGAGTGGAGTATATATATATTCGTATATAAGTATATTTCACTTCCATTTCAACACAATTTCAATGCATATATGTTTCATACAATGCTTGTATAATTTATACATCGCTCATATAACTTATACAACACATGTACATTAGGTATACAATGCATACATAATTTATACTTCGCTTATATAACTTATACAACACGATTCCATTCACATTTGAGTTTAGAGTTCTCACATTGGTTTTTGAGATGTTAAAAATCATAGCTAGCCCAGAAAAATCCGGGTCTCCTCTAGATTGTAGAGTGCGTCCTTGCGGTCACGATGTTTCCTGTTTCATCGAATTTCGTTAACACACGATAAAGATACGATTTTTATACTAAAATCTTCATTAGGAATACTTTAAAACTGTTATAAACCATTAATTATAGAATAGCCGTAACCTTTCTGAAGTTATTCGAAACTAGGGTTTCGATTCTTGCCAAAACCGTCACACGATACCCAAATCGGAGTACACCACGTTGTAGGGGGTGGCCTGGCTCTCAGATCGATGGTCAAGTGGAGGGGTTCGGCGGCCGGATTCAGGGGTGACGGACGCTCCAAGCGGGCACTTCAGGAGGCCGATTCTCCTCCGATACTGAACGATAGCGGGTGTAATTTATATGGATTGGAAGCTGGTGAGAAGATCTACGAATTTCTCCAGAGGAGTAGGTGGTTTTTTTGAGAGATGGAAGAGAAAAGGAGGAGAGAAGGTTGGAAGGTGAGATCGTCGTTCGCAGTAGGGGTTACGGGCTTCAGGAGTCAACGATAAAGTGGATGATGAATTCCTATTGGCCGGTTATATATTAAAATACTTTTTTATTCCTTTATTTAAAAAAATATGGTTTTCTCCACACGAACCCCAATCCAAACCCAACGACTGTCGCGACTAGCTAAATACCCCCATCCCGGACATAATGGGATATGTTTCGTAGGCCAATACGACTGTTACAGTTAGTTGTTTTTCAAATTAAAACATAAAACATTCAATATTCGATTTGAACGTACCTTTCAATTTGCCAGGGCCACAAATTGATTCTAAAAATTCCAGAAAAATAAATATGGCTATGTTTTGACGATACGGTCCCAACAAAACTAGTTTCATCGAATTCTGAGACCGTTTGAAAATTGGTCATTTTCTGGTCGATCCAATTTAACAGAAATTGACCAAACACGTTTCCTTTTGCCACGCTCACATAATAGCTTCAAAAATTACGAAATTTGAAACCAAGAAATAGTTTGACATCTCGGATCCAACAAAAGTGGTTTCATCGAATTCCGAGGTCTTTTGCAAAATGTCTATTTTCAAGGGCTATAATACTCTATAGCGATCTTTCTGAAAATTCATCTGGCCATAACTTTTGATTCCCGCTATGAAACTTCGATTTTTCAGATTCATCAAAAAGATATCCATAAACAGATTTAAATATTTTTGGTTTCACTAAAATTCATTTTATTTTGCACCCGGTACAGTCAGTCAAATTTCGAATTCAAAATTTTAAACTACCACACCATTTCTAACTCATTATTATATTGAAATATTCTATTTCAATTGTTTGAATTTATTTAAAATAACCAATTTATTTTTTTTTAAATTGGCTCGTATTTTCCGGGTTGTTACAATCTCCCCCACTTAAAACTTTTCGTCCCCGAAAAGGAAACAGTAGTACAGTAGGAAACAGAAATGGAAATGCAAAGTATTGTATAGGTACCTTGCACCGGAGTTAGTCAGAGATGTCCACTCTGCATTTGGGGTAAGCTTTCTTAATGCTCTCCTCAGTCTCCAAAGTACAGCCTCTAGGATCCCTACTCTACTGCACTTTAACTAAATGAACCTTCTTGTTCCTCAGCTCTTTAGTTTCTTTGCCAACAATCTTTAATGGCTCTCTTCTGACTGCTAATTCTGGAGTAATTTCCAAGTCCTGTTGCGCTGCTTCTTCTACAACAAGATCCGGATCATGTCTTCTAACTAGAGGTACGTGAAACACATTATGCACTCCAGGCAACCAATCAGGTAATGAAACCCTATAAGAAAGAGTTCCAATTCGTTCAAGTATAGGAAAGGGACCAGTAAATCTCGGCGCCAACTTCCCAGTTTTACCGAATCTGATTACTCCCCTCATCGGAGAAACTCTCAAATAAACATAATCACCAACGGCGAATGCCACATCTCTTCTTCTAGAATCTGCATAACTTTTCTGTCAGCTTTGCGCGGTTTTCAATCGTTTCTTGATGAATTCGACTTTATCAGATGCTTCTCTAATCATATCGGGTCCCAACACAAGCCTGTTGCTAGGTTCTACCCAACATGCGGGAGATCTGGTCTACCGTATAATGCTTCAAATGGCGACATTTTTAAACTTGCCTGATAGTTGTTGTTATAAGAGAATTCTGCCAAATGCAAGTGATCCTCCCATGACCCGCCAAAATCAATAATACAAGCCCGTAGTAAATCCTCTATAATTCTATTCACCCGCTCAGTTTGGCCATCAGTCTGAGGGTGATAAGCGGTACTCAGATTCAACTTGGTTCCCAATTCTGTCTGGAATGCTTCCCAGAATTTGCTAGTAAATAGTGGATCTCTATCATTGACTATACTGAGCAGCACTCCATGTAGCTTAACAATTTCTTTGAAGTAAATCTGTGCTAGGCTTTGAGCCGTTCTGTTGGATATGACAGGTATGAAATGGGCGGTCTTCGTGAAGCGATCTACTATCACCCAAATACTGTCGTTTCCTTTCTTAGTTCGAGGCAAACCTTCTATGAAGTCCATGGAAATTTGTTCCCACTTCCATCCTGGAATGTCCAATGGTTGTAATAATCGAGCCAGTTTCTGCTGATCGCTCTTAACTAGTTGACAAGTAGAACACTTGCTAACGTATAAGGAGATGTCCCTTTTCATTGATTTCCACCAGAATGTGCACTTGATATCATTATACATTTTGCTCACCCCTGGATGGATGCTTAGTTTGGACTTATGACATTCATCAAGTACTTCCTTCCGGAGCTCAGAAATTTTTGGAACACATATTCGACCTTTTATCCTTAGAACCCCTTGGTTATCAATTTGAAAGCTCGTAGGTTCACCTTCCTTGATCCTCTGAATAAATTCATCGTCTTTCTGAAGAACGGCAATCTTATCATTCAAGTAAGACGTAACGATAAAACTGGCGATGATTTCATTCTTTCTGCTAAGCGCATCTGCCACAACATTGGCTTTCCCTGGAGTGTACATAATTTCAAAATCGTATGCTGCAAGGAATTCTAACCAACGCTATTGTCTCAAGTTCAGATCTTTCTGAGTGAATAGATACTTCAATGATTGATGATAAGTAAATAGCTCGAACTTCTCACCCAATAAATAATGCCTCCAGATTCTCAAAGCAAACACGATGGCTAACAACTCAAGATCATGAGTTGCATAGTTCCTTTCATGCGGCTTCAGCTGACGGCTAGCATAAGCGACACTTGGCCTCTTTGCATTAATACTGCACCAAGACCTCTAATAGAAGCATCTGTCCATACCGTCAAGTCCTGATTGCCATCAATAATTGTTAATACTAGAGTAGTTGTCAATTTCAGTTTCAGCTCTTGGAAAGCTTCCTCACATTCTGGAGTCCACTTGAATTTTTCATGCTTCTTTGTAAGCTTTGTTAATGCACTGGATATCTTCGAAAAATCCTTAACGAATTTCCGATAGTAACTAGCCAAGCCAAGGAAACTTCGAACTTCTGTGGGGGTAGTAGGCTATTTCCAGTCCTGAATTGCTGTAATTTTGCTAGGATCCACAGCAATCCCTTCTTTTGATACGACATGGCCAAGGAACTTAACTTCTTCTTGCAAGAAGATACACTAAGAAAATTTAGCTTTCAAGATATTCCTTCTCATAATTTCCAAAACTTGTTTTAAATGTTTCTCATGCTCACTTTTGACTGGGAGTAGATTAAAATGTCATCGATGAAGACCAGAGCAAATTTATTCAAGACACCACGGAACACTCTGTTCATTAAATCGATGAAGTAGGCTGGAGAATTACACAAGCTGAACGGCATTACTAACCATTCGTAGAATAAATCAGAACCCCTGAAGGTTGTCAAAGGAACACAGTCTTCGGCTATACGTAGTTGGTGGAAACCTGTAGCTTGGTCCATTCTGGAGAATACTCACGCTCCATTCAATTGATCTAACAGATCATCGATTCGCGACAATGGATATTTATTCTTCAATGTCTGCTTATTGAGATCTCGGTAATCAACACAAAGTCGTAGAGTACCGTCTGATTTCGGGACTAACAATACTGGTGCTCCCCAATCTGAAAAGCTTGGCCTGATCAGAACTTTCCACAGCAATTCTCGAGTTTGGTTGCCTAACTCTTCTTTTTCTTTCGGAGCCATCCTTCGAATTGGATGTACCACTGGCCTGGCATTCGGAATTAGATCAATTTTGAATTCAATTTCTCTTTGCGGAGGTAAGTTTTTGACTTCTTCAAACACATTCGCATAGTTTTTAATGACAAGAATCTTTTCTAATGAAGTGGGAATAACTTCCAAAGCAGACCCAAATTCTTTTCTATCTGTTTCTGAGCCATGGCATGGTGTATATATATATGTCCTAGCTTCGTTTCAACTTTAACGATTCTTTCAGCACATCTAACTTCGGCCTTTATTTTTTTAACCATTCTAACCCGAGAATAACATCGAATTCAGAAAAATTCATGACGATTAAGTTGATGGGAAACTTGTAACAAGAATAAGAGATAGGCACTCTGCAATATGAACTGAGAACAAGAGAGCCTCCCATCGGATTTTGAACTTTAATTGGTTCTTTAAGATCTCTAACTTTTAACTTTAACTTACTAACAGTGTTACTAGAAATGAAGCTACGTGACGCATCAGTGTCATAAAGTACATAAGCAGGAATATTTTTAATTGTAAGGGTACCTCCCAAGACATCGGGTTTACCTGATCCATCAGTGATAGCTGGCGGGTTTCCCCCGTCATAAACATGAGCTACCTGTGCATTCTTGTTCAAAGGACAATTTCTGCTAATGTGCCACTTCTGATGGCAGTTGTAGCATTCAACCAAGATGTGTGGGTACGGATTTGAGCTTTGCGGGTTTGTCTTCAGCCGCTTTGGAGCGGTGCACACATTAGAATAATGCCCCTTCTTACCGCAATTGTAACAGCTCCCCTTGGGAGGCTTACTGGCTTGCTAAGTAGTGGCGGCTGCATTGCTGGACTCAAGCTGATCTCCAGAAGCTTTGCGTTTGTTTCCTGCTTGGCTCTTAGCGCGGTCTAGATTGGATTTCCTCTCATCCAAGTCTTCGTAGTTACAGGACATCTCTACCAGTTCTGAAAATGGAAGTTTGATGTTGCTCATGGCCCTGTCCCGATACTTGCGTTGTAGCCCCAGTATGAACCTTTTATTCTTTGCTTTTGATGTCAAGATAAGCTCTGGAGCATAACGTGATAGCTGTGTGAACTTGTTGAGATAGTCCTGAATAGAGCGGTCTCCCTGCTAGAGATTAGCAAACTCATCACGCATACGCTCTAATGCTTGCTCGGGGATGAACTTCCCCTTAAACATTGTCTTGAACTCCTCTCGAGTCCTTACTGTATCTTCCTCATCCTCAGAGGTGATGGCATCCCACCATAATTCGGCCTCCTCCTGCAAAAGCCAAGCGCCCATAAACGCTTTGTCGTGGGTTCCAAGTCTCATGCCGCCCAAGATCTTCTCGCGTGTCTTCAACCATGCTAAGGTCTCTGTCACTGCGCCAGTGCCAGAAAAGAGTTTGCCCCTGAGGTTTCTGTACCACTTCGCTACTCGGTCCAGTTCGAATTGCTGAGGAGCTGGTGGCTATATCATAGGGCCCTCCTCTGCTACGGGGATACTCCCCTGTCCTCCAGCTCAGCCTCCTCGGCCTCCTCTAGCTGCAGCTGCTTGTGTAGCCATCAAGTCAAGTTCTGTATAAGCAAGAAAAGAGTAAAGCTCACAGAAATGATAACTTTCATATACGATAAAGCAGAAGAACATAAGAAAAGATAATGATGTACTGATCAAATTGTTTTGCTATTCTGCTTAGCTCATTCTAGGACATTACTAATCCTATCTCTAATGAGCTACTCACCTTAGAACACTACTGATTCTATTCTGACAAGGTGTTTAATGTGTTAAATTCCAGAAATAAGGTTAACCAAAGCTCTGATACCAACTGTAACGATCTCAAAGCCCGTACGACGGTGT
>JASFAX010003893.1:0-41130 GCA_030737875.1 Allium sativum
TTTCCCGTTCTCAAGTGAGTTGGATATTTAGCGTATAGAGTTGAATTACCAGACAAGATGGCGGGAGTTCACAACGTATTTCATATTTCCCAGTTAAGGAAGTTTGTGCATGACCCGAATGTGACTATTTCACCAAATCAGTTGGACGATATCGTTGTAGAACTCGAGGTGGTTGGGAACCACAAGACGATTCATATTGCCGTACACGATACGAAACAACTTCGAAGGAAGACGGCGGAACTACTCAAAGTCCAGTGGGGTGGGAATGAGAAAGACTGTACATGGGAAACAGAGGAGAGCATAAGAAAGTCATATTTAGAACTCTTTGCCTGGTAGGTTTTTAATAGTGATAGTTTCTTCCCTTGTTAGTAAACCGCATGCTAGGGTAGGCTTGTGTTTGTTATGTATGTTTGATTGATTGCAAATAATTGATAGGCATGCGGGAACCTTTGTATGTATTGGTTAAGGAATTTCGGGGGCGAAATTTCTTATGGAGGGGGGGGGGGATGTAACGACTCACATTCTATGCATCGAAGGATCGTAGAATATTTATTTCTTTCACATACGAAGTCGTATGATCATGTAACTTTGGGAGACGACTATTGGGGTCATTTCCCATGTTCATGATTTTTTCCGATTTTTATATGATCGTTTTGCCCGTAGCTGATCTAGTTTCGGCCATAACTTTTGATTGGTAAGAAGTTTTGACCTGAAACCATTTTCATTAGATCCAGGTGATGTTTTACCTTTCCATAGAGTGGTCACATTAGCCAAACAGACTCACCGTTTGGTGGTTGAAACAAGGTTTAGAAGGTGAAAAACAGCTTAACCGGGCCTAATCAAGGTGATTAGCAAGAGGGCCCATAACCATTTCGGGAGTACGGTTATGAGGAGGCTGAGAACAGTTAGGAAACGAATTTTATTTCATTTTTCAGCGCCTAAAACATTCCTCTAACCCTAGCCATGGCCTCCACCTTCTAATTTCATCCCAAATCGCTTCTAATCGCTTTCTAATTGAAGATTAAGCCAAGCTATGTCAAATCAAGGGGAAATAACACCAAATCAGAGTTGGATCTGCTGTGTTGCATTAGAATTCGACCCAAAATAGTAGCAAAGTTCAGGTCTATAATTTAATTGTGGCAAAGGTGAGTGATTTGCATAGTTTCTCACTAATTACGGTTGATTAGTGATAGTTAGCGAAATTTTAACTCAGAAAAATCTGGAAAAATTTGTAAAATTCTAAAACATCATTTTATGTCTCTATTAGAAATTTGGGTTATTTTGGTTAAGTTTTGCTAACCCTATCATTAGTTATGCTTAAACATGATTAGGGGAAAACATAGGTTCTTGGGTATGTTTGATCTATATTATCATGATTATTTATTGTTTTGGTGTTTGCGGATGACTAGACATGTTGCTATGACTGTTTGTAATGTTTTGTAATTGTTTAGAACAGTTAGAATAGTCGAAAACGCCGCCATAAAAAAGGTTGCTGAAAGTCGCAGGAAAAATATGCAGGAGCCAGACCGGACCAGATCGCCCCTACCCGAACCGACCCATTCGTGAAGCACATGCCACGACCCGACCCGATCGTAGAGCACACCCCCATTACAAATCGGACCACCCTTCACGAACCGCCTGTGCCACGAGCTGGTGCAACACCCATGAGCCGACCTGGAGCATCGCGAACTGAACTATGGGCCACGAGTGGACCTAGACACCACGAACTGCTACTGTAACTTGCGAACTAGAGGGAGGACTACAAACCAATTACGAAGGCCACGAACCGGAGCCTGGAGTCATGATGTCACGAGCCGCAAGTCGAAGGGGGATCACGAATCGATGTCCACTAGCAGGAGTCATGAGTTGATGTTAGGAGGGGGAACCACGAATCGAAGCATGGACATGAATGGAAGCTTGGAGCTACGAACTGAAGAAACATGAACGGGAAGAGACCAAAACCCGAGATGCAAAGATAGTTCAAATGAGAAGTTAGAACTCGGGATCCAGATGGGAACCAACGAGTTAACTTCACGATTGGACTTTGCTGCGTGACGAGTGCAAAGGGGTCATCGATATCCATAACTTTAGCTCACCACTTGGAGATGGATAAGTGGCTATGTATCAGTGCAATGGGGTCATAATGACTTTATGGAGCAAAGTGATCATAGAGATGGATTGGGTGATCGGGTGGTGGATATCATATACTTTACGTACTGAGTGAGAGATGTGAGGATGACTGCAATGTTTGATGTTTGCTATCACCATGACCCACATCCCCATTTACACTTTATGATAGTATTACCTTAGAGTACTATACATCTTGTTGTGCTAACTCTTTGGTTGCAGGAACTAGTTCAGGTATGATTGGATTATACTTGTTATTATTGTTTTGTTTTGTTGCTTATCGCTCATACCAGACTTTTGTCTGACCCAAAGTTTTATGTCTCTTCTTATTACTCTGGGTTCTCTTAAACGGGCAGACTAAAGATAGGTCAGGAGATTATGCAAGAGTAGTTGTACCGGAGACGAGTAGGAGGCTTCCACGTATGATATATACATTTATCTCCCTATGTTGTTGTCGGTCACTACTTTGGACATTAGTAGTGCACCTTTCTATCTTGCCTTAGAGACAGTATTTTGAAGTTGTAATAATGGTGTGGATCATAATTTGTATTTTGAATTTCCGCTGCTACGATGATTATGGTTTATCAGCTTATGCACTATCTCTCCTGTTTTATGTCAAGTATGTTATTATTGTATTTTATTCCATGCGATATGGGACATTCTACAGGTTCTTTTGGTAGTTTAGCTTCAAACCCTTTTTCTTTAGTGACCGTCCCGTGCTAGTTGGGAATCAGTACAACGCATTTCAGGGAAATGTCAGCTGGTGCGGGGCAGGCCCGTCACAAATCAAATTGCATTTTTTATTTGGGACCCGTATCAGGTGGTATCCCATTTATCATTCTATGGAGATCTCACACGAGGAGGCAAGGGAACGCTTTACTGCACTGGGTAGTCAGAGGTCCAAATGAGGTGGGTACAAGTGCATTCCACCGGGGCGGTGAGCGTTTATCGCGCCGATTTGGGAAAATAAGACGTTGCAACGCTTGTGATGAACGTTTTGTCTTTTAGAGATGATGGGGTCGGGCCTGATAAAACCAAGACCTATAGTGGGAATAAGTTATCACGCTATGGTATAGGAGCCGATCGATGGGTAGAAATTAGGTTACATCCTAATCATGATTTACAGTAAGTAGGTGTAAAAATTGTAATAATATGATTGAGAAGGCGATTGACTTTATTCGTGCTAATTTTTCCATTGCTTAATTTTCTACCTTTGTGCCTTTATGTTTCATAGAACTGTTATTTTGTCTAAACTTCCTTTTATAGTACTCATTCTAGTAATTACAAAACTCACCAGACTTATGTCTGACTAGTTTCCTTTCTTCCTTCGCTCTTCCTTCCCCCTTTCCTTAGGTTCGTAGGGTGGAGGAACTCAGAGTTGATAGAGATTTGGTTCAACTTGGATTTCTGCTTGATTCACTTTCCAAGTAGTCATGTATTGTTTCACTATTGATTTACTTTTGATTATTATTACTGATGTTAAAGGGGTTGACTTTATATTGTACTCCGATTAAGTTAGTTTTATTTTTCATGAGACAGTTATGACTTATGAGTTTTTGGAACGATGGATATTTTTACGATGTTATGACAACTATGTTTTGATTTGAGTTTTAAAATCCACTATGTTTCTATATATTCTGTCTTGTGAATTTTAGTCTCTATAATGTTTATTTATACCTATATACTTCATATTCCATAACAAAATCCTCATACGGGTGACGTTAAGAGGCATTGAGGTGTTCCAAAGGTAATGCATATTAATTTTATAGACTTAGATTAATGATACTAACGAATGACATTGAAAGGATAGTAAACATAAGAGTTTAAAGGTAGGTAAAAATATTTTTATGATAAGTAGTAATCAAAAATAAATATTCAAAATAATTTGCTAAGGAATATGGATTTAAATAATTTTAGTAGGGTTCTTATTTAAAAATAATATAATAAATATTGAAGATCTGTTTAAAAAGAATATAAAATTTTATCTTCCAAAGCAAACCATTATGTTATAAACATATATTCATAATTATATATATAATAACTAACGTTATTTAAAAAACTTCAGATATGCATTATAATTTTTTTAATTTATTGTGAGATATACATCAATCATTTAGAACAAATCAATTTTAAATTTAAACTTTGAAAAAATCAATTTTAAATTTAAACTTTAAAAACCAAAATAAACTAATTGGCTAAGGAATCAAAACAATTTTAAACTATATATTTAAGACATAAAAACAATTTTTATATACCAAAATATTTAAGTTAAATATAGAAGTTTAATAAATCTAATAAAATTAGAAACCAAAATTAGTATTTGCAAATAGTATTTGTGATAAAATAACTTTATTTTTTATGGAACTATATGAGAAAAATATATAAGTCAAACTATGTATATTTAAACTACATATAATAGATATACAAATTTATATTTTACAACAAGATCAAATGTTTAAAAAATTTAAATTATTTCAAGTTCTATATACCATATTAACATATTTATGTAATATATTTCCAAATTTATTGATTTATATACTTCTAATATATATATATATATATATATATATATATATATATATTGAAACAGAATATAAGAAAATACGTGGAAAACCAAATTGATAACTAGAGTTTGAACCGACATTTTCATATTGAAAAGACGTCCCTTTAATCTTCAAAATTAAAGGAAAGAGTAGAGAAATTAAATTTAAAATAAGAAAAGACTTTTAAATATTTAGATTTTTACATTGATATGTATACTATGGCGTATCGCTATATGGATCAAAATATCTAAAATTATAAAAGAGATAAATTTCTATACCTAACTATATGCATAAATGTATATTCCTATATGCAATGATAATTATGAAATAGTACTAAGGCGTACCACCTTTTGCAATCACCCATTTTGTTGTTCTTCCACTACCACAAACCAAACATTTATATGTTTCATAATTTGACGATAAGATCTATTCTATTGCGACGGGCTCATTTTTCTGATCAGCGTAGTATATTCGTTTGCTGAATTTGAAGGACGTATGAGAAAGATATTGATGATTTATTAGTTTAATCAACATTGGCACGAAAATCTTGAATTTGAATTTTGAATGAATGGACACTTCAACTACTATAAATAGGTCCAGTAGTCATATCTCTTCATAAACTTTTCTATTTTTCTTCTTCCCATTTTTCCACTTACAATCAATCTTCCAAAAGGCATATCTTCTTTGTTTCTTAACAAAATTGGACGAAACCAGTGGTAAATCGAAGAGGAAGGCAAGAGATATGGTCTATTAATAGTTTGGTTACAAAATTGAATAGTATTATGGTGCAGCAGGTTGAATCAATAAGAGAAAAGCAGTAAATCTAGTACATAGTTTTTCAGTTTTGGATTGTCATCTTCAAACTGTCATATCTCAGTCAATTTTGATTGGAATTTGACGATCCATCCATCAAAACGACCGAAAGAACAAGAACTACAATCTGGAAATGGTGATGGGGTGAAACATAAAGAATACTAGCGATAGTTTTGGTTTCTTTTTCCCTTTGTGCACCAAAACTTTACTTGATCAAAACTTGGTCATTTCTTGACGGATTCGCACGAAACCACCGACATTGCAAAGCAAAAAAAGAGAAGTACAATATTTAATCAAGTTGTATATGGGAATCAAAAGTATTGTGTTAATCTGATGCCGATTTCTTTGTAGCTGCCAATTAAATATCCATATTATCTTTTGATCAATGAATGATCATCTGGTGCCGTTTAACCAATAGTTGTAAAAAAACTCTTACTCTGCAAAACAACACAACATTTTAAAGAATCAAGTGACTTTTCAAAATAACTAAATGTAATTTTTAACAACAACATCATGAAGATTCTGTGACATGTCCAAATGAAAATAATGTTAATAATTTTATCAAAAATTACCATTTATATTTTTTCAAAAGTCAAATTATGAAAACCTTGAAAACCAATGCTCTGATACCACCTATTGGGAAATGCAGATCGCAGATCTTAAGGTAAACTTAACACTAGAGAGGGTGAATAATGTTTAATGGAATTTATGAAATCTTTTTGAACATATCAAAAACCAATGCAAATCACAGATATGAAACAATAACAAAATCAGACACAGATGCAAAATAAAAGGTAAAAGTAGTAAAGGAAATAACAAACAATGACTTTTATACTACTTCAGAGTTACCCTACATCCAGTCCCAAACAACTTTAGGTTGATGCCGGTTGCTTTTCAAATAATATCCAAATTAGAATCCTCGATTTCACAGGCTATGAGGTCCACCCCTCTTGTTTTCATGTACAGTGAGACTCAATTGATTTTCGGGCTACAATCACACCCAATTGATTTGCGGGCTACAATCACAACAATTTGATTTAAACGGGCTACAACCACACCTTTTCAGTATCAGTTTTAGAAGAGACTCGATCGAACTTTGATCTTGCAATCTTTGATGACTGAAACTCCTATAACTTTGAATAGCACTTGATTCTTCAAGAGAGAACAATACAGAATCAAGCTGGAATTTAATTGGTCTGATTCTCTTTGAATTTTGACATAATTTGATTATATAAACTTGAATTTCAAGAGTAATAATGGAGAGGAGAAAAAAGAAGAAGATGATGATGATTAAAAGTTTAAAATTGTTTTTGAAATTAGATGGTATTTGTAGTTGGTAAACAGTTATGTGTCTTCAGGAAAAGATTTAAACAAATAAACACAACTTTCGAAATTTGAACAATAACGACCACCATGTCAACATGGGAGGTTGGGGATTTTGACATGTCATATGGAATCTTGAAATTTAAATTTTGTTTGAAAACAATGTAAATGATGTGCGAATAATTCAAGGTAATTCTGGAGTTTAAATATCCTTTTTTCCTATGTATTAAAGTAGTATAATACAGAAATTATAAATTAAAAACATATAGTTATAATTATAAAAGTGATATAAAACTTAATCTAAAACTATAAATATAAATAAGAAATTTTAGAACCTAGTATACAAAACTGTAAGTATGAATATAGGGAAATAAAAATGTTGAAACTTAAGTAATCACATATAATTAAAACTAAAATATGAGTAAGCACATTTAAACTAGGAGTAAAATTTAAAACCCAAGAAATAAAATATTAAGATATATATACATATATATATATATGTTTTTTAAATAGGAATTAATTTTGAAATCAAATTAAAATTAAAAGTTAAGAATATTATAAGGCTAAAATGGTGAGAAAATTGGAATAAGGATTGAAGTGCTATTACGGAGTTTTAACAAAAAAAATCTAGACTTTATTGCTTATTCTAGTTTCTTGAACTCTTAAAATCTTGTTACTTATGAGTCTTCGATCTTGAACTTTTCTTTTTTGCAATCTTGAATCTCTAAACTATACAGTATTCAATAATCAATACATGTGTATAATTCCTATACACACACACACACAATAGTGATAGTATATATATTATAACAACTATAGTTAAAACATGGTTGTTGTCATCTAAACCATCTTCTCGGTACCTAAAAACATATGTATGTATTAAGTCTAAGGGCTACGTATTCCTTTTGATATGTTGAAAGGGAGTTCTGGCCATCTTTGACTCAGCACATATTTCACATTTATAACTTGAATTTATTGAAAACTTAGGTATAAAATTTAAGTTAATCATTTTTCATAATGTATCAAAATTAATAAGGTCTAATTTGACATACCATATATTAGAGGATTCAGCGATATAAACAGAAGAATCAATACTATTATCACAATCCTATGGTACATCAGTCATTACATTCTTTTTTAACAAGCCACCGCTCATATAACATTTTCCAACATAAACCCATTTTATGATTAAACAAAGTTATCAGAGACAAAAACAAACTTAAAGCCATTTTTACTAAGAAGTGAGGCAGAAACCAATTTTTTTCGGATACTTAGGACATATCAGACATCGTTCAGAGTAAGATCCTTCCCAGAGGTCATTTTCATAACAATTTTGTTTTTTCCTTCAACCTTTTACGTGGAGGAGTTTTCCATAAACAATTGTTCTTCTTATGCCACAGCTTTGTAGTTGAAAAACATCCACTAGTTGGGGTAGCTATGCCTTGTGGTACCAATATCAACAAGCCATTCTTTCATAGTACCAATCAAGTTACATTCAGTAATTGCCTTGGATAAGTTCATTTTTGAATGTCTCAGATAGTTTCTCGCATTCAATGATATTGGCTTTTTCTTTCTTTTTCTTAGAACCTCGACAATCGCTTACCTTATGCCCTTTCTTCTCGCAGTTGTGACAAGATCCTTTGAAATTCTTTGGTTTCTTTACATTTCGGTCGCATTCTTGTTTGTGCTTGTTGTTCTTCTTAGTCTCGACCATATTTGTCTTTTCCGTTATTACATTGATCAACTTATTTTTTGATTTCATATTGTCCTCTTCAATCCTATGTCAAATAAAAAGATCTTCCATTGTCATTTCTTTTTGATTATGCTTTAGATAGCTCTTGAAATCTTTCCACGACTGGGTTGCATTTCGATGGCAGCAACTAATTGAAATGATTCACTTAATGACATCCCTTTATCATGAACTTCATTAATTATCACCTGCAACCCCTGAATTTGACTGATAACAGTTTTGGCATCTATGATTTTTAAGTCGGGGAATTTTCCAATAATAAACATTTCCATTCCATCATCCTCCGTCTTATACTTTCTATCTAGAGAATCGTAGAGTGCTACAACTTTCATTGCATCGGGCACCAATTCATATACTTCTAGAGCATCCTCAATGAGATACTTTGTAAGGTTTAGTGTGGTCAAGTATGACAACATTTTTTGCTGTCAACGCTTGAAATCTACTGCAGTCTGTAATAAAGCGACAGTGATTATGGAACCATTTCTCTCTTCCAAGTGTGGTTGTAGTTGCCTCTGTTGGCGAGGTGTTACTGTCGTAACCATTGTCTGTAATACAATGATTCCAATCAGTAGCAGACTAAGAAGAAAAATATTTATGAATTTTTTTTCAAGATTGTTAGGAATATGTGACACAATTTGTTATAGAACTATTTGCAAATATTTTGCAAAGTTGTGTCTACTTTACAATGTTAGAAAACAATTTGCAAATGCTCAACTTCCTGCACTTAGATTGCATAAAATGTTATAAAAACAACTGTATAACTTTTATAAATAATTTGCAAAATGTTAAAAAGATAATATATTAAATACAATATTATATCGATTATCCATGTCTAGTATAATTGTTGTTTCCTTGAAATAGAATTGCTCCCTCAATGGCATGGAAGGGTGGATCTGCAACTGATTCTTAAGATGAAACAAATCTAATATCTACAATGCTGTGCTGACGATAGCAGAGAGATGACAAAGTCAAAAGTGTAATTTTATAGAAATAAAATTTTGTAGGTAAAGGAAGAAACTATAGAAAAAATAATTAATTTTTCGTTTTGTCCTTCTGTCTATTTATAGATACGGGAATGTGGCTATTCGTCAATAGGTACCTATTTGAAAGGTTGCTACCTTGGAAAGGTTGTGATTATTTATTAAGAGATGAAGTTCTAAGTGTTACGGATTGCAGAATGGATTGTTAAGACAAAACAAACACTAGAGGGGGTGAATAATATTTGTGAGAATCCAAACAAAATTTAAAATTAATGTGAATTACAGAATGAATCAAACACCACAAACACAATAACAAACACATATTCAAACATAGATGCAAAGTAAACAGAAATAAAAATGTAGAAAAGGAAAGAACATACTGGATTTTATACTGGTTCGGATTGCTCCTACGTCCAGTCCTGCACAACGCTTGATTGCACAGATTTTTATTACTATATCAATAGTCAAGTACAACCTCCATGATTTCACGGCTATAAGGGATATCACTGATTCCGTCCTTGATTTCACGACAATAAGGGATACCACCGATTATGTCGTTGATTTCACGACTACAAGGGATACCACCGATTCAACTCGAATACAACCCAAACAATTACAAACAACCCTATAACGCTTCAATAGCACTTGATTCAGAGAGATATGAGAACAGAGTGTAGAGAGAAGAAGCTTGATCAAAATGGAATTGAATTTGGTAGAGTATAAGTGTAGAAATCATAAAAATGATTAAGAACAATTATATAATGAAAGAGAGTGAAAGTGGAGAAGAAGAGATGATTAAAAATTCAAATTCAAGCCCTTTTTATAGTGTGTGAAAGGTTGCAACGTTTCTGAAACGTTTCAAATAGTGAAAAGACACTTCCTTTCAAATTTATATTCCTAACAGTTATATGTCAACATAGCGTTTTCTATATGTCGACATACTCTAGTGCAAATTTGAATTTTAAACATTTTTCAAGTGTTTTGATATAAATATAATTCTGGAAATTCTTAAATAAAAATATAGTGTTGTAAATTAATAATATAAAGTAGAAAAACATATGAAAACATAAATTTAAACTATATAAACATATTTATAAAATTATGAGGTTTTAAACTATATATAAATATAAAGTATAGAATTACAAATATATAAAACTTAAGTTTGAAAAACAAAGATAGAATAGAAAATATAGAAAAAAATAAAATAGAGAGAATTGAGGATAGAATTTGAAAAACTGAATTTGAAATTGAACCTGGAGTGCTATTTAGAGTCTTACAAAATTTAGACTCTATAACTATATTAATCTTGAACTCTTGAAATCTTGAATATTCATGAGTCTTGATATTTCTTTGAATTCTAAATCTTTATCATCTTTAAACTGTACAGTCTTCAGTAATATTTCCTGCATATAACTCCATTCTCCAACAATATCCCCCTTTTTATATATTTTATAATCAATGATAATTGAAATAAGGTTGTTGTCATCAAAACTCCATTCTCCAACAATATCCCCCTTTTTGATGATGACAACCTTAGTTTATAAAATATCATACCTGTATATACCTATTGATGATGATCCTTTTAATACTCCCCCTGTCTTTAAGAATCCTATAAACTATGTCTATATTTTATTATTTCTTCCCCATTAGCATTATCAAAAAGAAATTCTAAAGGTACTCCCCTAAATTGTATAACTTTCTGAATAGAACTTAAGTAACTAACCTAATTTGATACTTCCCCTTAATTTTTAACTAATTCTAGAATTTGTACAAATATACAGATTTATACATGTATAATACATCGTAGAGACATAATAAAACGAGAAGCAAAGAAAACCTTAATCACTAAATTTTTTTGACAATGGGAGATTTGTGAATTGGACAATTTGGATAATGGAGATAGAATTCTTCATTCCTTTCAATCACATTCCCATTTTGGTCGAATAAGACTTCTCCTACACATTCAACCTTATCATCTTCTTCCGTAATCGTTTGTTGAGTCTCTTGGTGCTCTTCCTCCTCAATCATTTCTTCTTCTTCAGGTTCTTCTTCCGGTTCTTCCTTTGGTTCTTCCTCTTTATCCGTCGTTTGATTATCATCGTCTATGATAATCGGATTAGCCTCGTTATCCATTATAAACTTTAGAAGGCTTCCTATTACTTTGCCTTACCTATTCTGCTTCTGACTTATTCTAATCTGGAGTGCTTGTTTCTCAGCCATCATTTACAGAGCATACTCCATTTTTTCTTCGATTTTGATGACACGAGAGAGCGTAGATCATTGAAATGGACCCTAGGATGGTCCAGCGTGTGAATCGGAGTTGATTTGGTGTTCAAATTTGTGGAGGAC
This sequence comes from Allium sativum, assembly GCA_030737875.1. Classification (NCBI taxonomy): domain Eukaryota; kingdom Viridiplantae; phylum Streptophyta; class Magnoliopsida; order Asparagales; family Amaryllidaceae; genus Allium; species Allium sativum. The sequence goes on from JASFAX010003893.1 coordinate 11,886, forward strand.
ATCTATGTTTTAATTTAGAGTTTTTACAGAGAAGAGAAATGAAAAATGAAGAAGAAAAGTCGAAGCTGAAGGTTTAAATAAGTAAAATAACTAACTTTGGTGGGAATTAAATTTTGAAATTTAGCCAGTTATATGTCGACATACCAAATACTCTATGTCAACATACTCTTGTTTTAAATTTTATTATTTTAATTTCTTATGTTATTTTTACATATTTTTACATATTTAGTTATTCTAACTCACTTAATGAACATATGCCTAATTCTCTCCTAAATTTAGTGAACGTTGCTTCATTTAATGGTTTAGTTAATATATCTGCTATTTTTTTATCTGTTTCCATAAATTCGAGTGAAATCTTTTCTTTACTTACGTTATCTCTTAGAAAATGATGTCTCACATCGATATGTTTAGTTCTCGAGTGATGAGTTGGATTTTTAGAAATATTTATAGCACTTGTATTATCGTAGTATATAGGTGATTTATTTATAATTAATCCAAAATCATTTAAAGTTTGTTGCATATATATTACTTGTGAACAAGCCAAAGCAGCAGTGATATATTCTGCTTCAGTTCTTGACAAAGATACCGTATTTTGCTTTTTACTGAACCATGATGCAAGGGAATGTCCTAGGAAGTGACATGTTCCACTAGTACTTTTACGATTAGATTTGCATCCTGCATAGTCAGCGTCACAGTACGAAACTAAATCGAATTCTTAGGATAAAATAATCCAAAATCTATTGTATGCTTTACATACCTCAGAATACGTTTTACGGCTTTTAATTTTGTTTCCTTAGGTTGTGATTGATATCTTGCACAAAGACATACACTATGCATTATACCCGGTCTACTAGTGGTTATATATAATAATGATCCTATCATTCCTCTATATAGTTTTTGATTAACGTCTTTTGATGTATTATCTTTACTTAAAGCAATATTAGTTGTCATAGGTGTTGGTCTACCATTTGTTGTTGTTAGATTATATTTAATAATTAAATCTATTGCATATTTTTCTTGATTAATAAATATTCCATTATTTAATTGTCGAATTTGCAATCCTAAAAAGAATGATATTTTCCCATATTGATCATTTCAAATTCTTTGGTCATAATATTTGAAAATTCTTTATACATTTTATCATTTTTTGTCCCAAAAAATTGTATCGTCAACATATATTTGTATTTGTTGTATATCTTTGTTATTCTTCTTGATAAACAAAGTATTATCTAATTTTCCTATTTCAAAGTTTGATTGTAACAAATAATTTCGTAATCTGTCATACCAAGCCCTAGGAGCCTATTTTAATCCATATAACGCTTTCTTCAGCTTATGTACATGATTTGGTAATTTTTCCTCTTCAAATAGAGGTGGTTGATCTACATATACATCTTCCTTGACAAATCCATTTAGTAAAGCACTTTTGACATCCATTTGATATAATCTGAAATCATTATAGTTCGCAAAAGCTAGTAAAATTCTAATAGCCTCTGGTCCTGCTATGGGGGCAAAAGTTTCATCGTAATCTATTCCTTCTTCTTGAGTATAACCTTGTGCTACTAGTCATGCCTTATTTCTTACTACCTCACCATGTTCATTCATTTTATTTTTATAGACCCATTTGGTTCCTATTATTGTTTTATCTTTTGGTCTAGGAACAAGTTCCCATACTTCATTCCTAGTAAATTGATTCAGTTCTTCTGGCATAGCAAGTATCCATGAATCATCGGAAGAAGCTTCCTTTGGACTTTTAGGTTCAATAATTGATATAAATGCAGTATTGCTCGTATTATTTAATTGATTAGGAGTTCTCACAATGGATTCAATATCTCCTAAGATATTTTCTACAGAATGACTAATTCTATTGATTGGTTGAGTATCTTCATGATATATTTCATTAACTTCGTTTTCACAATCTTCTTCATTATTTTGAGTTATGCTTTTATAGTTTTCATCAAAAGATACGTTTAATGTTTCTTCTATGGTATTGGTTCGAATATTGAAAACTCTATATGCCTTGCTTCTTTTTGAATATCAAATAAATATTACTTTATCGGATTTCGAATCAAACTTGTCTATATTATCTTTGTATTTAGTATAAAACATTTACTTCTAAATATTTTAAAATATGATACTTTTGGTTTCTTGTTATACAAAAGTTAATATGGGGTTTTATGAGTTAAAGATCTAATCGAAATTTATTAATAATATAGCAAGCTATTGTAACTGCCTCAACCCAAAAATTCCTTAGTAAATTACTATCGGATAACATAGTTCTTGCACATTCTTATATTGTTCTATTTTTACGTTCAACTACTCCGTTTTGTTGATGGGTTCTTGGAATTGAAAAATTATGGGTTATTCCCTTCTTCTTACAATATTTTTCAAAATTCTCATTTTCGAATTCTCCGTCATGATCACTACGTTTTGTTTTAATTTTTAGTGATATTAAATTTTGAATTCTTTTAGAAAAAGTTTTAAATTGATCGAAAGCATCACTTTTATTTTTAAGAAATAAAGTCCAAGTAAATCTAGAAAAGTCATCAACTATTGCATACACATATCTATTATGATTTATCGATTGAACTTGGGATGGACCAAATAAATCCATGTGTATTAACTCTAATGGTTTTGAAGTAGCGATTTCTTCTTTTTATTTAAACGAACTCTTCTTTAATTTTCCAAATTGACAAGCGTCACATAAATTGTTAACTTTAAATTTCATTTTGGGTAATCCTCTAACTGAATCTAATTTAGAATTCCTAGAAATGTGTTTGAAATTTGTATGACCGAATTTCATATGCCAGATCCAGGGATCACTTATATTGGCTATAAGACATAAATTATCGTTGGAGATTTTCATACTCAATATATACATATTTCTCTTTCTATCTCCTTCGAATATAACTTTTGAATTCCTATCTTCTATAAAACATTTATTCTTTTCAAAATTTATTTTATAACCCTTATCGCAAAGTTGAATTATACTTAGAAAGTTGTGTTTTAAATTCCTAACCAATAAAACATCAGAAATAGTAAGAGTTTCATAATTACCGATACTACCAATTCTAGTAATGTATCCTTTAGAGTTATCTCCGAAGTTCACCATTCCGCCATCTTCATATTTCAGATTATTGAGTAGTTCTGGATTTCCAGTCATATGTCTCGAACAACCACTATCCAGTATCCATTTGTCCTTTTTCATTTCCACTAATTGCTTTCCAGAATTTGAATTTTCAAGTCATGTAATATAACGACTCGAAATTCCCCTTACGGGAAATCACGGATTGTATTGAGCACAAGACGAATCAGAACAAAAACGGATGAACATTTCCTTGCTTATTACAACAATTTACATCATAGTACTAGAATATAATAGAGTATGAATTAATATTACACATTTGACAAATATCAGAGATTCAAATTACATTTAAGTACATAGCAGCAGAAAAATAATACAAAAACATAATTGAAAGAAATACACGGATAATAAGCTTTCCGAGTATAATTCCAGCTGTAAACCAGGATCCTGTAAGAATAAATCTGCAAAACCAAAACTACTAGCTGCCCGTGTGGAAAATAGGGGCACCCAGAGTATTGGTTAAAACAATAAACTCCAAGTCAGTCATGTGACTGGTGTGAGAGCTAAAACAGTTATCTAAAACTTCACTTTAAAATCAGATATACCAAGGGACCACGCTGTATAACACGAAACGGGTTTCCTCCCAAGAATACCAGTGCATATAACAAAACAACGCAATGCTTTTTGGAAAATGAAGATATTATAAGACCCAGGTCCTATCACACAATGCAACGCAAGCCGAGGGATAGGGTTTTACCTTATAATAGCCAAACATGCTTGGTACGTTTAAAGCAAATCGTTTGATACTTATTATAAGTGCATAGTGTTTAAAACAACTTCAAATATAAATGTATCAATCCTTGACGACATGGGTACCATATATCGTGTCGCCAATACTAGGCTCTACAATCAAAACTGCAAATGTCACGTATTGGAAGTTGGATTTCTGTCTGTAAACCAAGGCAAGGGATTGTCCTTACCGCTTCGAGACGCTCTAGCCCATGTCTCAGTTCAGAGCTCGAGTGACCTTTGAATCGCCAGGGCCGGTCCACTCGATTTGGATTAAAATGCCTGAACACTAGGTTTCCCCGCCCTATGGGGCGTCAGTCTGGTCTGTATGAAGACCATCCATCAGCTCCGTAGAGACCGAAATAACTGAGGTGCCTCGCTATCCACCATCCACATAAGTAAAACGTTAGGGCTTGCAAAACGCTGACACCACTCCTAGCTAGAAGGAAACACATGCCCTTCCTGAGGTCCTCTCCCATTTCTAGTTCACACCGGGGTGTAAGTCTCGTGAATTATTGCTACATAAAGCTATGATATATTAAAGTCGTGCTTTGATCATCAACCACAAGACTCTTCTTTTCAACAGAAGCCCTGATCATTTGCATCTCAGCATGCCACACAGGCAACTCACGCTATGCAACCGATGTCTATCTATCACACAGAATGAAATCCGATGTCAGACACACATCCATTACAAGTTCTTCCTGCGTCTGAACAAAACCAGAGGCACCTTATTCCTCGTCCCGTATGTCCAATACAGGAGAGAGGTCCTTGCATATCCGGTTGATCTCCAAGTACGTCTGGACGATCACCACTTATTACCTTGTCTTGGGTGTACAGCCCAATCAAGACATCAGTGATCATCCAATAGATGTGAAGGCCTCCGGTCTTCAACCACCGTCTTCATCCTCGATGTATCGTCGATTCAGTTATTCAGAATGGGATAAACGTGGTCTTCCTGAATAACTCGCGCATATAATAAATAAGTGCTATAAAAACACAACATACGCCTCATTCCAATCCAGAATATTCCTTTATTCAAATATTCTTGTACTTTGGGAAAGGTTCCCATTAATTTTATCAAAGATAAATTCTTTAAATTTATTCTTTAATCTTCTTTTGGATTTCAATTCAAACCAAATTATTGTTTATCCAAACTAGTCGGGATTAGCGAACCTTACCGAAGTAATCATTTGTTTAATTTTCCAATCCCAACCTATTCATCCGATGAAGCAAAACTGGTAATACTTCATACCTAACACCACAGTGTTATTGGTAAATTCAATTACCATTTTTCATTCAAATCTAATTAAATATTCAATTATCCCCTGGAGCAAAACTGTAATACCTTATTCTCGATCATTTCTTGAATTTGATAATTTTAGTTATTAAATTCACCTTTCAATCTATTTAAAGATTCATTATAACTCTAATTCAGTTTTAATTTCCAAAAATGATTACTTAATGATTATTCAAAGTTAAGAAATAAATCTTATCTTTAACTGGGTTAAAGAACTAATGTCATTTAAAACACAGATCGCGATAAACCCAAAATCACATTCCAATAGCAATGGAATCTTCACGGAAAAACAAACCAATGTATAATCAATATCAATTTCCGTATCCGACTAAAATTATAAATGGGATTACGGCAAAGCCTTTTAAATTCCATATATATTATCAGTCTTCCTCCACAGAAGTTCATTTTGATTATTATCAAATTGAATCCCATTCCATTCCGATTTACATTATTAAACTGGAAAACTTTACTTTGGGAATTCCATTAAATCTTAGAATAAAGGTTTATTAATTCCAAATCACATTTCACTGTAAATCGGGTTAAAGAACGAATGTCGCAAAAAAAACACAGTTCACGATAAACCCAATTCACATTCCATCAATCTCTAACCGTAAATTAGTAAGAGAACAATTCCCTAAGTATTAATCCGGAAGGCCGAAACCAACATCAGATCAATACCCATGAAACCATTCAACTTAGCAAACCTCCAATTAGTTTCTAATTCCCTTAACTCCATTGGGTTTAAGAATAGTGTTAGTGAAGACACCGTTCACGACAAACCCTAAAATCCCATTTGACATTAAATACAAGGCTCTGAATAAAAAATATATCGGCTTATATTCAATATCAAATTCTGAACTCAACAAACATCGTATTGGAATAACAATATATATATACTCCAAATTCCTCCTCAATGCCTGTATAATCACGGCATCCAATATTGAAATATTTTGAAGATAATTTCGATTCAAATCCATTCCAATTTATTTATTTTAAAAATAGTTGGATTATAATTCTAGTTCAAAACTAGTTCAGTTCGATAAAAATATATTTTTATCTTTTTAAATATGGATTTTTTCATCCCAATTCTTTCCAAATCATTTCTTATGATTTTACACTAATTATTGATATTTTTAATAATTTTATCAAGGCTCGTACAGTCGATTTCCATAAACGACCACCGAACTGCACTTACAGTGACCTTTTCCAAATTTGATTTGGATATAATTCCAAATCCAATCGTTAGATGTCAAATCTCTAATATTCGTTAGAGATCTCTTTTCGATATGAACCCAAGGTACTGATTTTAGGAGAATCTGACGGTCCCGTAATGTCCATTTGAAGTCAATGGTCGAAATTTGCGAACTGCCGCAGCGTGGCGCGTTCTATTCAGGCCATTATATTATATAGGTAATATATAATATATATTTTGTCGATTTCCATTTAAAACGTATTTTATATATCGTTTTAAATTCTTTCCAAAACGATTTCAACTTCATATTCAATTTCAAATCAAAATTGAATATTCGATATCATCGATGTATATATATATAATATTTTCAAAACATTAGATTTTGGAATCAATTCCTTTTCGATATTCATTATAAGAATGAATAAAATCGATATAAATTTTTCTCATGTCAAAATGGCGTTATCTAATTAACACGGCTATATATATTTAAATATATTCGTGTCCATCCCAAATCGGACATCAAAATCACAATTTCAACTATTACTGAATATTATTTTAAAATATTCATCATTTTAAAATATTCGTTATTTTAAAGTATTCATGCTTTCTGAACTGGAATCAGACACAACCAATTACCATATAATTTGTTTAGATGAATTTCATACAACACATATACACAAGAACAATCAAACACAGTTAACCATGCATTACACAATTGTATAAGCGTTAAACATAAATAATCAACTCTTATAACAGCCTGTCAACCCATCGATTGACATACAACTAATTATTGGGATTAGTGTATGTCCAATATCATCTCAATACCCGTATGGGGTTTCAGTCAACAAATAATGAATTTTATTTGTGCAATTGGGTGATGTGTAAAATTTATCGTCCCAATCCATATCAGTCAAATGGGTGTACATAAACAAATAGTCTGATTTGTAAATGAATATTTATTTTATTCATACACACGTTAAAAATTATTTTTTAACAATAAAATATTTATTCAATTCCTTTACACAATAAAAATAATATTTTTATTGTTCTAACATATTTCAGAAAATTTTGGTGGTATAACGGCGCGATATCAAAATCGGGTAATGTCTAGCATTACCCCTCTCCTAATATTGGCTCGTGCCATACACACATAACAATTCTAATCAATTCATTTCATCCAAACAACCAAATTCAACCAAATAATCTAATCAACCAAATAAACCAATCAAACAAGTCGTCCATGGTCTGTGGATGATGGGGGAACAGTTCATATACGCAGTTATAAAATAAATAACTGTATAAGAAAATTATAGTGAGGAGTTCTTACCTTTTGGGTTCCACTCCGTCGTTCTTTAATTCTGAACGGTTCGGATTTAGTTTCGAATTTTCGTCGGTTCCATAACAATTTGTTTTAACGCTGTTCATAGTTAAAAATCATATTTTTAATATGATGTTTGTATTAAAAAATCACGTTTTTATATCGCTACTTCCTATGTAAAAATCATATTTTTACTATTCTACATAAGTAAAAATCATATTTTTATATCTTTTATATAATAAAAATTATATTTTTATTTCAAATAAAAATTACATCTTTCATAGTAATGCCATACATATAAAAATCAAATTTATATGTTGTTATTCATATGATAAAAGAAAAACTATATTTTATATAAATAAAATCATATCTTTTCATATTTAAAAATATAATCTTTTCTATGTTAAAAATATTATCTTTTTAATCAATTTATATAAATAAAAATCCAATTATTATTCGCTGTCCATATATGGAAAAATTATAACTTCATTGTCATAAAAATCTAATTTTTATCATCAAACTAACTAAGTCAATTACATATAAAAGAGAATAAATTAAATTAAGAACTCACGGTTTGGATCTGAAGTGTCGAACAGTGGTAGCAACTTCATTCACACTCGAGGCTTGTAGGGAGTAGAGGGAGCCTGCTCGTGTCAGGGGTTGTGGCGTTGGAGGTGGGCCAGGGGGAGTCACGGATGCCTCGCGGTGGTGCGCTGGTGGTGGCACGTTCGAATGGGGGTTCTCAATTTTGGAGATGGCGACGGGGAGGGTTAGGCTCGCGATACAAAGGGGGGGTCTCGAGGTAAGGCAACGCGATGGGAGAGGTGAGCGACTGGTCGGAGGCGGCGGTGATGGCCTTCGGGGCGGCGGCGGTCTGATTGAATTGGGGAAACGGATTTTTTTTTAATCTCCTTCATTTTGACTGAAGTGGAAGAGGGAAAGGGCCTTGAGACCATATATATTAATATATATTTATTTCAATTTAATTACCAAAAAGTTATTTTTTTATCCCGTCTCCAAATCGAATCCAACGACTGTTGCCCATAGCTAATTACCCCCATTCCGAACACAATGGGATATGCTTCTCCATCCAATTCGACTGTTCCAATCAGTTTCCATCAAAATCAAAATATAAATCTATATATTGAAATTTAAACATAAATTTCAATTTACCGGGGCCACATACTAACTCTAAAAATTCCCAAAAAAATATTTCTAACTTCGTATTGACGATACGGTCCTAACAAAACTAATTTCATAAAATTTGGAGACCGTTTGAAAAAAGGCTATTTTCTGGTCGATCCAAATTGAATGAAACTGTCAGAACACTTTTTACTTCGCCCCGCTCACATATTAATCTCAAAAGTTATGAATTTTGGATTCTAGCAATAACTTGACATCCCGGATCCAACAAAAGTGGTTTCGTCGAAAACGGAGGTCGTTTGCAAAATGGCTATTTTTAAGGGCTAAAATCCCATAGCGACTATTCTGAATTTTCAACCGGACATAACTTTTTATTCCCGCTATGGAATTTCAATTTTTCGGATTCGTTGGAAAGATATTTTCATACAGATTCAAATATTTCTAGTTTCGCTAAAATCCGGTTTATTTTGAATCCTGTACATTCATTTGAAATCGAAATTTCATACTACCACGCCATTTTCAATTCCTTTTATAATTAAAAATAAAAATTTATATTCTAACGTCTATTTAAATAAATATATACATTCCAATTCTATTCAAAATAAATTTCTCATCTCTATTATTTAAAATAAATCATTTAAAATTTTCAAAATTCATTAAAATTGCCAAAATAAAATTTTTAAATTGGTTCTTATTTTCCGGGTTGTTACATGTAACACACCAGTTCAGGATTTGCATTACCAACAGCCACCTTTTTAGATTTTGAATTTCCAATAGTCACTTTACCCATCTTTTCAATTTTTGAATTTTCAAAAGACATAGAACTCGTCCTTTTCTGAATCTAACAATATTCAGTAGATCACATGCCTCTTTAACATTATTGTATGCAGACTCTTTCAACATTGATGCAATGCATGAATTGACACAAGTATTAATAGAGATTCCAAAATTTGACATTTAGAAAATTTTAAAAATCAGATTATAAACTTTTTGAAAGACCTTGGTCCGATTCCAATTGATAGGGGGTTGTGGAATGGATCGTTAAGGCAAAACAAACACTAGAGGGGGGTGAATAGTGTTTGTGAGAATCTAAATAAAATCTAAAATAATGTGAATTACAAGATGAATCAAACACCACAAACACAATCATAGACACATATTCAAACACAGATGCAATATAAACAGAAATAAAAATGCAGAAAAGGAAAGAACGCACCAGATTTTATACTGGTTTGGATTGCTCCTACGTCTAGTCCCGCACAATGCTGGATTGCGTAGAGTTTTATTACTATATCAATAGTCAAGTACAACCTCCTTGATTTCACGACTACAAGGGATACCACCGATTCGGTCGTTGATTTCACAGCTACAAGGGATACCACTGATTCCGTTCTTGATTTCACGGCTACAAGGGATACCGCCGATTCAACTCCAATACAACCCAAACAATTATAAATAGCCCTATAACTCTTCAATAGCACTTGATTCAGAGAGATATGAGAAGAGAGTGTAGAGAGAAGAAGCTTGATCAAAATGGAATTGAATTTGGCAGAGTATAAGTGTAGAAATCATAAAAATGATTAAGAATAATTATATAACAAAAGAGAGTGAAAGTGAAGAAGAAGAGATGATTAAAATTTTTGAATTCAAGCCCATTTTATAGTGTGTTAAAGGTTGCAACGTTTCTGAAACGTTTTAAATGGTGAAAAGGCACTTCCTTTCAAATTTAAATTTCTAACAGTTATATGTCAGCATAGTGTTTTCTGTATGTCGACATACTCTAGTGCAAATTTGAATTTTAAACATTTTTCAAGTGTTTTGATATAAATATAATTCTGGAAATTCTTGAATAAAAATATAGTGTTGTAAATTAATATTATAAAGTAGAAAAACATATGAAAACATAAATTTAAACTATATAAACATATTTATAAAATTATAAGTTTTTAAACTATATATAAATAAAATTATAGAATTATAAATATATAAAGCTTAAGTTTGAAAAATAAAGATAAAATAGAAAATATAGAAAAAAATAAAAAAGTGAGAATTGAGGATAGAATTCAAAATTGAACCTGGAGTACTATTTAGAGCCTTACAAAATCTAGACTCTATAACTATATTAATCTTGAACTCTTGAAATCTTGAATACTCATGAGTCTTGATATTTCTCTGAATTTTGAATCTCTGTCATCTTTAAACTATACAGTCTTGAAGAATATTTCCTCTATATAATTACTGCATATGTGTGTGTGTCTATATATATATATATATATATATATATATATATACACACACACACACACACACACACACACACACACAAAAGTGTTAGTATATATTTTATAATCAGTGATAATTGAAATAAGGTTGTTATCATCAAAACTCCATTCTCCAACACTAAGTACCCAAATATTCCTTAAACGCCCATTCGCTCAAGTCGCGGATGCAGGTGTGAGTTCACATTTGAGCACGGGCGCATGTACATGCATGTGGAATTGTGCACTGCACCACCCACTATTTGATTTTTCTTTCATTTGTCTCTTTGTCTTGTGGTAACTATAATAGTGTCCACATCTTACTATATAAACACATAATGAAATGTGGGACTATTCATATTACAAGACATTTAGTATCTCATATTACAGTTAATGACTCATTCGTTTCTAACACTGCCTTGGTGAGAGATGGATCTTTTAGCTCTTTGTTTCTCTCATATCATATACACTCTGGATCTTTATGGATGTAAACCTTGTAATCACATAAATGCAACAATAAATTGATTCGAACTAACAAGTATATCATTTAACGGAAAACCATTATAAATTGTTGTCTTCTTGTTTCTCTTGTTTTGATGTTGTTTGATTCCACTTTTTATATTTATATTCTTCATTTTAGCTTTCTATAAGAACTCTTAAGCGCCCGGGTCAACTTTTGACGTGAATAATGTTTAAACTTTACTGGAAAGTTGACTTATTTTCAACTGATAAACTTCATCTTTTAACAATGGATCAATATTTTAAAGTATTACCATAATGTAAATTTGGATAATATTTAAAGTTATGTTAATGCAATAAAATTGATAGGAAAAATTTTATTTTATAAACCTAATAAATTGATTTTAGTTTGTAATTAAACCAAATCAACCTAAATGAACTTGTTTTGTTGGTTATTTCAGTTCTAAATGAATACTCCTTACCCTCAAAATTAAATTCCTTGATCCACTACAAATTGAGGTTTAAAAAGGGGTTTTTAAATATGTCAAGCTGATTTTAAGATTTGGTGAATAAGCTTCCATAGTTACATAAAAGTATTAATGAAATTAATGTTTATAAAATTAATTAACATTCAAACTCTACAGTTTAAAATAATATTCATACATATATAACTGTATTGTTATGCTTCACGTTTAACAAAAAAAAATGACTATAAGGAAAATCTTAATCAAATACTACATTATCATGATTGCAGTGTAATTACACTTATCTAATAATTATTATTTAGAAAATGCTAGGCATAGTCCCACAAAGCGCGACTGTGGCTCACTCGCGGGCCCATTACAAAGAAAGCAGTCGGATTTGCCTAATTTTTAAATTAAAAATAAAAAAATACAGCGGACCCTCTAAATTTCTCTCTAAGGCCCGCGAGTGTTGATGAAGGATCCTGAATGCTACTGTGCATATCACTTCTCTTATTATTTTTAGTAGTGCAGTATAATTGAACTTGACCTGCAACTTATGCAGCACAACATTAAGCAAGAAGGAAAATATAATACATGAAGACGAAATGGAGGTTTACAAGAAATACCTGCAGATCCGACAAACTACAACTTACTGCATGATCATGTATAAATTTATAGTGCTAACTCATGTGCATGTTGATTGGTTGGGTAACCAAATGATAACGTGTTTAGAAAATAGAGTCATAAATAATTTCAAAATCATGCTTAAAATAAATGGTTGCTGTAAAATTGAACCACGTTCAAATAGGATCAAAGATACGTGAACAAGGATTTTTTTTCGATTCGGCCACCTTTTATGAGCTTATAACACTTTTAGCCTATTTTCAAAACTTATTACAGCTGCAGCCTGGTTTATGTCACATCAGCCAAAATAGTTATTTACTACTAGCGGCATTTGTAATAACGCATACGAGCGGTATTTAAGATGATGTAGAAAAGTTTTTATCTTACTAACCTGGTATTTTTTTGTTGAACTAATGGAGCGTCATTTAAAAAAATGCTCTGGAAGCGTCATTTAAGATGACGCTCTATTCTTCTTGTTACTAATGTTTATTATTTGGTCCTCATAGCGACATTCAGGAAGACGTTGTTAGCGTTATTTTGGATGCCGCTCCGACGGGATATACAGAAAGCTTCAGTTCTCTTTATCTTCACTTTTTCTAAAATACCTTTTCTTCAAAACCGAACCCACTTTGCTTCTAACCCTTAGTAGTCTCCATAACACCAAAAATCACGTTTTTTGATTGAAAATCAAAACCATGGCAAATTCATCAACACAACAAGCTCCAGAAGGTTAAAACAAACCAATTTTTGTTGATTTTTTCATAAATTTTGGGTTTCTCCATGATTGAGGAAACATATTATGTAGCTTGTTTTTGGGTTAATGGTGTCAATGTAGTTGAAATCTTATAGTTTTGATCATGTGTGTGGTTGTGTTTGATATTTTTTCTAGCACTTATGTAGTTTGAAATATGATTTTTGTAGAGATTCTGTAGATGGTAGTGTTCTGTACATGCAAGAAAGGCATAGGTCGAACAATAATGTTTTGATGTCGGTATGATTTTACGGTGTTCGTTTGTTGGCCTTTCTTATTTGTTGTATGTATTTTTAATCCTGAGGGAAAAAGTCCAGTTAAGATTATAGATCACGCGGTTTCCGTTGGGTTGGTGACCTCAACCATCCGGGAGTATTGGCTTTGCTTGATTGTGCATGATTCCTACTAGTACACAATTTAGAGTACGTTCAACTCGATTGTTGTCTCATTACTGCATTAGTCGATAGATGAAAACCGAAGACATCCACATTCCATCTTAGAGTTGGAGAGAAGACCATCACTTTGCGTGATGTGGCGGTCCTTCTAGGCTTGCCGATTGATGGTGCTCCATTGAGGAATCTGGAAATAGCAGACTACATGGAGATGTGTTAGCAGCTTTTAGGTATTACCCCTCCCGCAGATTAATGGATGGGAAACGAGAAAATTATTACTAGCTGGTACAGAATGCAGTTTCAGCATGACATTCCATAGGATGCCACGCAGGAGCAGATAGAACAACGTGCTAGAGCTATCATACTCCATATCGTTACTCAACGCTTGATGTGCGATCATTCCAAGACTCGGGTGTGGCTGAGATGGTTGCATTTTATTGAGGATTTTTATTGGTCTCGGCAATATTCTTAGGGCAGTGCTACATTAGCATATACATACACAGAACTTACTAGGACCGTTTTGTTCGAAAGTACTAATCTTGGAGGCTTTCCTTCTTTGATACAGGTAATTTATTTTCATAACGATATTCGCATTTTTTTCTGTATGTCGTGTTTCTTCATTAAATTTCTTTGTAGCTATGGTCTTGGACACATGTTCCTCTTGGTAGACTTGAATTAAAGGAACCAACTATCGATTTTTCTTTGTCGTATGGGGCTAGGTATTTTATTACGTCACTTATTCACGTTATGTGTGTTAAGTTATTTCCCCTATCTCTTATCATGTCATAATTACAGGTGGGTAGGAAAGAAGAACACTTCGTCGACTCCGAGGTGTAATATACCATTCTACTACAATGAGCTCGACGTGCTTAGTCCGGATGTTGTTACATGGACCCCATATGTGCAGGATCTTGGACAGCTTATGGCCCTATGTACTATGTCTATTCATCTTTGGACAGCCCGTGTACCGATTATATGCTTGAACGATGTTGCATACCAACTTCCTGACTGGGTGATGCATCAGTTTGCATTTAGACAACACCTTCCTGAACCAGTCCCACGTTACAGGATTGACTTAGCCATACCCGGGGAGTACGAGATAGCCATTGAGACATGGAACCATTGGCACATGCGTACGCAGTAGGAGTGGGAGTTCAACTTGTCGGACGATGAGTATTACACATGGTTTTGGCAGATTACCCGACGGTACATTCTTCGCAACGTGCAACCTCTTGGTGCTGTAGTGGAACCATACACGCCTAGAGCTCCTGTTGAGAGGAATGTAATATGAAAACTTTGCGAATAAGTGTAATTGATGTACAAGTTTTGTCAAGTTTGAATTTTATGTACGTTAACTTAAAATTTACAGGAGGATGGTGTGTATCGGGCTACAGAAATGGTCGATGAGTTATCTCATGAGGTGCCCAAATAAAGCAAGGGAAAATGCTTTAGCATCAAGCGTATTTTGCAAACTATTTTTGGGAAGAACAAGATCGCTAGACCGACACTGCCCCCTCCTCCTCCGCAACCTCAAGCGTTAGCACCCGTAGAACCTTCGGAGGCACAAAAAGACGTCGACATTCATCCGCCTCCACCTACGTTGGTATATACGTCAAGAAGGAAACACAAGACGACGGTGATAAAGGAAAAGGCTAAGGTCAAGGAGCCGGAGTTGTCTCAAGCAACCCAGGTTGTGCATGGTCCATCACAACCCCAAGAAGGTTCTTCATCGTCATTGCCTGAAAATGTACCTCCAAAATAGAAGAAGAAAAAGAGAGCAACTCCTTACCATCAACGGATTCTGAAGTAGTTCGTCCATAGGATAGTGTTGTAGTTTATAGATTAATTGTTGTTTTTATGTACTTGAACTTTGTATTCGGATGTTGAAATTGTGTATTGTTTTGCGGGTTGTGGCTAACTTGGATATGGGTTGTAACGTATGCTTATTTGGGTTTATGTTACATCATTATGGTTTGCCATAGTCGGTTCCACTGTTTGCTTTTGGGTGTATACAGTTCAGGAATTTAAGTTGTATGGTTTGAGCTCTATCTGAATGAAATATAAACGGTGCACAACCTAGAGCGTTTTTTTGAATCACGCTACATGTGTCATTCAGAATAACGCTATGTGCGTTATTCTGGATGCCGCTCCAGGTTTGTATTCAACAATCTATATCATTAAAAGACGTGCCATCTTCACCAACCCAACCAATCATTTGTTACTTTCCCAAATCAAACCCAAAAATCCTCACAATTCTAAAGTCCTAATTTTCAATCAATCTAGATTAAATAAGGCAAATATTGTTTGTTTGTTCGATAATTTGCTCACAATTGAAGGTAATCCAATGAATCCCCACTTCTTTTCTTTTAATTTCTTGTTTTGCAAACTTAGACCATAATGTACCTTATATTCATGGAAGTATACTATAGATGGATCAAAGGGAACTTGATGATGAAACTTTAGCTAAGTACATGGATGAGTTCGAATCAATTGAACGCCGACCGGGCAAATAACCACGTTTGGAAGCTCTCATACCTAAAGAAATGCGACAAAAGACCTTTGTAGCGGTGGATGGAAACAGCGGGAGAAATATGGGGAAACCCTTAGCGACTGGGGAAGCAGTGCCACAACAATATTGCAATTATAATGTCTATTGTCATGTGCATGTTGTGAAAAGTAAGGCAAACGTTGGCCGACGTTACTACGCTTGCGGGAGATATCCGGTTTGGTTAAAAGTGCCGCACTTTGTTACGCCTTGTCGTTATACGGAGTGGATTGGTCCTCCATTATGTCGTAGAGGCCACGAGTATGCGTTGGAGATGCAATAAGAGAATGCACAACTAAAGGCCGAAATTTACCGAATGCAGGAAAAATATGACTCACTAGAGTCCACCATTCCTAGATATCCTAATTAGTAATGTTCGTGAAAGTTGTATTGTTCTAATGTATCGTTCTATGTATCGTTATATGTATCGTTCTAATGTATTGTTCTACGTATCGTCCTAATGTACCACTGAACCGATGTATCATACGGAGTAGCTGTAATGAGTAGTGTATTGCCCTATAATGTTATATCGTTTCATGCATCGTATTGTCCTATAATGTTGTATCGTTTCATGCATCATGTATTGTCCTAAGGTATAACTGAACCAATTCTTCAATACATATTTCATGATAAAACCAGATAGATAGTTAATACATATGTCTTTTACATGATAAAATCAGATAGAAAGGTACATAAACGTAATAAAACAGGATTGATAAGTACTACATAGCACTAAGTAAAGTCTATGTCACTATAGTACAACAACTCTTCTTATGGCCATGCACTCCACACTTGCTACACCTATTTGCTCTGGAAGACTGCCCCTGGTCCATGGTGCCTTTAATTCTAGTAGATCTAGGTTTTCTCGGTGCTCTCCGAGCTTGCGGTGGAAAAACCATATGCCCAGAAGGTTGTGGCCAGTAGCGTTTGTCACGAACTAGATGAAACTCCAGCGTATAAGCCGCGTGATAACTTTGAACTGTGTACCGGTAGGAGGCGAAGTCGTGGTAAGCTCTTTTGTCCCTATTTGCCACTGTCGAACATGCAGCCATATCATGCGCACAAGGAAGATGCGGTAGCAATGGTATGTTACATGTACAAGAACAAGTATTACCATTTATCTTTACTATAAATTCATCACCAAAGTAGTGTATTACAACCCATTCATTTTCTCCGAAGCGAACTATTCTGCAACATCTAGCTTCTTCGGCTCTTTCAGCTATTTTTGCTTCCCATTTCAGAGTTAATTGGCATATCGAACCAACCACATTTTGTCGCCTGTTACAGAAATAATTCACCGATCTATAGAAGGTACGCATGTCCTCATCAAGCAGAATCTCCGTTTCAGGTTCTTCATTACTCACATCTTCATCGTCATCATCATCATCCAATCCTTCACCTCCAAAGTAAAATCTCAATGAATCATTATTTATTTGCATGTTGTCAAACCATGCGTGATTATTATTGGTTATCGAAGCAACCGTCATGCTGTCCAAAGCAGGTCCAGGATTCGTTTGTACGTCTACATTTCCATCTACTTGACTGAAGTCATCGCATGCATTCTCTTCGAAAGGCGATTGCTCTTCCATGAAATCATGCGGATAGCTGTGCCATGAAAATATTACACCTTCACCATACACTAATGCACGACTCAAATAACAATTCATTTCAAAGAATACTTACTTCTGACTCATATGATATAACTCGGATGGCGTGGCTGCAATGGTTCCGGTACTTGTGTAGACGGTCCAACATTATTTTGTGTATGATGGTAGTAAGGACCATAACTATACAATATATGGCAGTCATTAACAACAACTGGGAGAATCAAAATATAACATGTTTAGATAACCTTCCAAGTTGGGCTTACCTCTGCGTCACGCATGCAATACTTTCCTGCGTGGGATATGGAAAGATAGAATGCGGATTCCGTGTATAATTCATATGCGGGGGGTACGCATAGAACATTTGATGTTATCCATACTTTGAAATGTTAGAATGAGGAATACTATTTGGTGGTGGCATCGGAGGAGTTGGAAGGAATGGTGCCGCTCGAACGGGCCTTGAAGCAATAAGTGGTTTTACCACTAACTTTGTCGTTTTCACAACAAATAACTCTATAATCTTACAAGCGGCATAAAACATTAACTCAACATCACCATCGTTTACAATTTTAATTGCCTTAAAACCAGAATCAGTTGGCCAGTTGCAAACTAACTCAATATCAAATTGCACTTATTAATCTTTGTTGACTTGAATATCGAGGCTTTTAATTGCATCAAGTTACAACCTTTGAGAACTTTTACAGGTTTGAAAGATCCACTTTTGTATTTCCCACACTTTCTATCATCAATAACCAACTCACCATCGAAGTAGCATATAATCGCAATAAACTTAAGAGCCATTCTAGTTTACAACAACAAAAATGAACTTATTACCGAAAGTTAAAGATCCAAAAAAACTTTGATTTAGGTTTTTGAAATTCTAACCTCGTAATGAATCAAACGACGGAGAATAGAGTCCAGTTGACGCAAATCTGAAATTGCTGATGATGTGAGAAAAAATTTGTAACAACCCGAAATTTCATTAACATATTAAGATCATAAATCAAGGCAGAATTAAATTTTAAAATAAGAATCAAGGAAAATGAGTTGCGCTATTGCGTTCGTCTCGAAATTCTGCTAGGAAACGAGTTCGAGTTTTCGAGAAACGGAGTCCGTATGAGGGAGATATGACCCTCCGAAGTTTCAGGAATTTTTAGAGTCGAAAACAACTCGAAATTCGAATTCGAAATTCGAATTCAAACTCCAACGCATATTGGGAGGGAATTTTCCTGCCCAGGACCAGGTCGACCTGGGGATCGACACTATGGTCGACCTCCCAGGGGATAGGTCGACCCTATGGTCGACCTGGGGGTCGACCTGGTGCCAAAACCCAGTTTTGAGCCTGGGTTCATTCTGATGTATCTAGACTCGTTTTGTGACCAGATTCTTGACTCTTAACCTGTATAAACACCCTCCTAGCCCCATTCTATTTACACCAATTCTCTCTAGCCTTATGCTGCTCAAATTCTAGATATAATTAAAAGAAGAAAAATGGACTACTTCTTCTCCATCAAGGCTACGCATAGAGATTTGCAAATTTGGGGTTTTCAATTAGAACACGATTAATCAAATAGAGATTCAACATCAACTTCTTCTTTCTAATTCTCGATCCGTGCACAGTAAGTTCTAGTTGCTTTTAGATTTAAATATTTAATTATAATATGGCCAGGGTGGAATTGGATTTAATTATGTTTATTGATTCGAACCTATTTCTATTGCTTCTTGAATCTTGGGTTTTGAGACTTGTCTATCTTTTCTCACGTCAAGTTCATGATCTATTCAGCCTATTGTAAATCAATATTCTTGATTCATATTGATATTATAATCAAGTTGTAATCTTCATGCCTGTGATGATGTTTCTCTCTTTGATCTTATTTTTGTGCAAAATTTTATCTTCCTCTATTTATTTTCTATTGATGAACCTTGGTCAATTTCGGACCTAGGCCTAAACCGCGATTTACGTACGATTGAATACAGGGAAATATTGGGATAATACCTATTTGGATATATGTGTTTGGTGAAATTGATGGTATTATTACCATTAACTTGAAATTGGATATTTGGGTATAGTCATTATAATGGTATGGCAAGAATGGGGATTGGCATATGTAATTTGACATGGATCTTGATATATGTAATTTGGCTAAAACTTGATATGTGTAAATTGGCATAAACTTGGCATACATGTAAAACTGCATGAATTGAAAATATGTAAATTTGGTATGAATTGGGCATATGTAAAACTGATATGTAGTCTAGAACTTGGGCATATGTTAATTATGTAAAATTTGGAGTTGAAACATATATGATAATTTATGACTTGATAGAGGTTTAATATGAATGCGCCTAAGTTGGGTTTTGGGTAGTTGGAATGTATTGTTAAAAAAAGGCTATAACTTGGCATAACCTTATAGTGAATTAAGGTAATAATTTGGGAATACGTTTTGGGGGCAAAAACGTGAATTATGAACTTGATAATTGGCATATAACTGGAAATATGAACGTGGTTGAAACATGAACATGAACATGAATATGAACACGAACGTGAACATGGCTAACTCGAGGTTGGGTTGAGTTTGCAGTGTAATTCTGCCCGGAACCGCCCGGCATGTCCAGTGACTGCAAATATTAAGATCCAATGTGAGAAGTTAGGCATATCGTGCTCAAACCCGAGGTTAGACTGAGTTGTGGTGTAATTCTTCCCGGAACCGCCCAGCATATCCAGTGACCGCAACAACAGGTCTAATGTGAGTGGTTGATGCATTAATAATTAATTAATGCCAATAAACAGACATACTAAGAATGGAAAGGTTGAGTAATATGACTAGGCTAACGACACTTAACCGATACGAAAGGAATGGTTGGGTTAAGTAAACATGAACTTGATCACTTGAGAACACTTAACCATTTTAACATGTTAACTAGACAAGTGGGTATGGTTAAGTAAATATTTAACCGTTATAACATGGTAGCTGGACAAGGTGGTAGGGTAAGAAAAACTAGGACACTTAACCGATCTAACATGTTAACCAAACCAGAAGATGGGGTTAAGTGCACTTAGAACACTTGACCGTTATAGCATGAATAGGGTTAAGTTAATGAGAAACACTTAACCAATATAACCTGATAAACGAGTAAGGTTAAGGAACACTTAACCAATTTGACTTGATATATGGGTGGGTTTAGTCAACGTGAATTGCTAGATAATACTTAACCAATCCAACAGGACGAGAAAAGGAACTAAGTAGTAAACCTTAGTTAAAAAGACTAAGTTGTAAACCTTAGTTAAGAAAACGACGATTCAGGAAACTAAGTAGTAAACCTTAGTTAAGGGAACTAAGTAGAAAACCTTAGTAGAACACGAGAAGGAGCGAATGTCCATCTGATCTTAAAGAAGGCTCCAACGAACAGGGTTACGAAGCACGCAGCTTCAAGGGGACGTGAGGGTACTCTTGGTATCCCTCTATGAGGCTGCAGATGATCCTCCTGGGCTTACAGAGGTTAAGGTTTGTGTTAGAAGAACCAAGAGTATGCCTTGGTTGCAATATAAGGCAACCTAAAGACTAGGATGGACCAGCGTGATTTGGCGAGACCAGTAGCCCTGTGATAGCAACTCGTCGTCTACCTACCATCCTGAGTCAGTCGAGATACGTACAGCGGAAAGGCGGAGAGCTCCAAAAGACCATATACTTGCTATCTAGTTATGGGTGCGGAAGGCCATAGATTAAGTGGGGCATAGGGGGCCTGCGTATAGTTCTCATTTTTTCAAGGGTGGCCTTTCATTAGTTGAGGGAGGGGTCAAGTAAGACCATAGCCACTGGAAAACAGACCTTAGCATCTGCTTCGGCAGGTATCCGAAAGCTCCCGACCGAGTTCCGTGTTTCTTGATTAGCCCTGCCATGGGACTCGGGTCGCACATATAGAGGACATGTGCATCTAGACAGCGATAACGATTCACGACACATACTTGGGAAAAGTCTAGGAACATATACCACTCTAGGTAGTGTGTCCTAGATTAGGGGCGTCGTTCGATAGGTAGCGTAATCCCTAGTTGGACCTAGGTCACGTAAACCCTGAAATCCAAGAAATGTTCAGTAGGTAGCATAAACCCCAGTAGCCCCGGGTAGCGTAAACCCTGGTTGGATCTAGGAAGCATTCGATAGAAAACCCTAGATTAGATCTAGGTAATAAATAATAGATGTACACCTGAAAACAACCACAATTTCGGGGATTGGGATCACGTTATTGTTTTATCAGTTTATATAGATTACTAGTTGGACACTAGTTAGGTGGTGCAGAGAAAATAGATATCTTATAAATATTTAAATGGTGAAGTAGAGAAATCTTGCGATGTTGATAGAAATCTTGCGAAATTATACTTAGTTTATCTTGAATGGAATCTTGCGATATTATAATTGACAAAAATCATATGATGTTATTCTTAGTTATCGTGCCTGTAGCTTATCTTGTCATCATGCTTATGTTTACTTTCAGTTTATTCATGCCATGTTATCTTTATCCATTTTTATGTTGAAAATCACTAGGACTTACTCAGTCTTTATGACTGACCCGTTTTGTTTCGCCTCTTTCTCTTCCGTTCCTCCCCCCCCCCTCAGGTTCACAGTGTGGGAATACAGCTTAGTTCGAATGTTACCAAGCTCGCAGGCTCTTTCATGTACGGCTTGGACCTCTCTTAGCTATGGCTTGCTTTGCTTTATTGGGGAATACTACAATTTATTTTTATGCTTCTTTGTTTTTGAGCAAGACGGATATTTTAGCTATGTAATTGGGTATTGGAAGTTGATGGGCTTTTATTGTAAACAGTTATATTTAATAAATGATTTGAAGTACTTCTATTTTACCTTTCGCTGTTTTATATAGGTCTGTCTTGTAATATTTTTGTTCCAATACCCATAATGCTCCGTTGAAGTTAAGGCATTCCCTTTGTGAGTGACCTTAACGGATGTGGGGTGTTGCATTTGGTATCAGAGCAGAAGGTTACCAGACTGGGCAAAGGCTTTTAAAAACCTTCTGAAATTATTTTCAAAACGTTTACAAAGAAGCATTTTTCCAAGAAATTTTTTGTTTTACGAAAGGCATATTCCCCAAAGCCATATGCACTATCTTTTGATTCTCTCTTTGGATCTCTTCTTTCTCTCTTTTCACCATAGTTTTGTAGGCGTACGACACATGACGGAGGGCAAAGGAGTGCCCGTCCTCCACTGTAGCCGCAGTAGTTTTACTTGCGACTAATCTTATTTCAAGCTTTGTAGGGTTACCATGCGATGGAGGTAGCTTTCGAGAAACTTGTCAACAAGCTATACAAGGATAGTAAGAACGAGGATAAAGAACACAAGCCTAAGGATGAAAAACTTGTTGATATGACTTAATCTACAAAGGAGGAAAAGGTGAAAGGGAAGAGGCCAAAGTGAAAGAATAATAAAACCCATGACAAGAGAGAGAGAGTATCGTTAGGGACTTGTAGTTAAGTGTTAGAGGACAAAGACTATAACAACCCGTATTTTCAATAAACTGTTATAACATAAATCGAGGCAGAATTTAATTTAAAAATCAGAATCAGGGAAAACGGGCTATGCCATTGCGTTCGTCTCGGAAAAATACGCGAAATAGAGTCCGAGTTTTCGAAAATCGGAGTCCGTATGACCCGGTTAAGGCTCATGGAAGTTTTCAGAAACTTCTATGCTAAAAACAGATTTAAATTTCAAGTTAAAAACAGGGATTAGGGCTAATCTGGGTTAGGCGGGAAAATTCCCGCCAGGGGGGCCCATGTCGACAGGCATGTCGACAGGGCACCCAGGGTGTCGACTGCCCTGTCGACAGCCCTGTCGACAGGGGGTGCCCAGGCAGTCTAGCCTGGTGCACCATTTCTGATTTGGGTTGGGTCATGTGGCTTGGTTCTGGAGAATTCTGAGATCTGACGGGCCAAACCTAATCTAGGGTTAATTCTAGGGTCTAAAACACTCTAATTCTCTATAAATATACCCCTAATCCTACCCTAAAGCCTCATTAATCAATCTTGCAACTAAACTATGCCAAATTAAATCCTCAAATGGCTTCCATCTAAAATCCCTAGCCTCCACCTTCCTCAAAGTTTAATCCTATGGTGATATGATGATCATACAACCTTTTCTATGTTGTATGAATGCTTAATAACTTGCATACTTCATTAAGATGCAAGTTTGATTTGCTAAAGTTTGTGTTTTTGGGATTTTGCAAAAGGGTTTTCTTATTTGAGGCTTTGTTTTGGTTTTTTAAAAGGGCTTCTTCATCTTATTTGGTGGATTTGTGGCTTGTTTATATTTGTAAGCCCTCTTACCTTCACTTTACAAACTTTAAAGTTAATGGTTGGTGAAAGTTGAGATTTATGTGAGTTTAGTTGATTATGCATGCTTATGCGAACTCACTATGTCATGTTTTATATGATTCATAAGTTATGCATGCTTATGCGAACTCACTATGTCATGTTTTATATGATTCATAAGTTATGCATGCTTATGCGAACTCACTATGTCATGTTTTATGTGATTCATAAGTTATGCATGCATATGCGAGCTTATTATGTCATGTTCTACATGTTTCATGGGTTATGCATGCTTATGCGAGCTTATTATGTCATGTTCTACATGTTTCATGGGTTATGCATGTTTATGCAAGATCACCTTACCATGTTATGCAAGTTTAATGGATTATGCATGTTCATCTTACCATGTTATGCAAGTTTAATGGATTATGCATGTTCACCTTACCATGTTATGCATATTTAATAAGCTATGCATGTTTATGCGAATTCACCATGATATGATTTGCAAGTTTAACATGTATGCATGTTTATTATGACGTGTGAAGTTCACCATGTATGTTATGCCAAGTTACCTTTTATACCCTTATACGTTATGACGAATAAGTAAGCGAGATAATGACGTTGGGAGGGTTTGGGTAAAACTTAAAAATACATGAAACTAAAAGATTGGGAATTTACCTATTAAGTTAGGTCTACCCCTTGGGAATTTACCTATTAAGTTAGGTCTACCCAAGTATATGTTAACTTGTAAATATGTTTTGAAGTGGACATGACATTAGATAACATGATATGGCCAACTCGAGGTTAGACCTAGTTGTGGTGTAAATCTTCCCAGGTAACCACAACGTGGGGTCTAATGTGGGTAGTTGGTCATGTTGCACCATAAGACCCGAGGTTAGACCTAGACGTGGTGTAAATCTTCCCAGGTAACCACGGATGTCTAATGTGAGAGGTTGGGTGCGTTAAGTAATTAATGCCTCATGATTAGGGTTAAGTCATGGCCCACTAATACTTAACCAATAATGGGGATGCGAGGATTAGATGGGGATAAGTGGTTACACTTAGCTAATCTAATCCAGGTTTAGTGGGGGGTTAAAACCACACTTAACCCTCTTAGAAACCCTAGCAGCGTGGTCTGTTCCAGCAGTAATCCCAGTTTGGTATCATTCACAACCCTAGAGGCTAGGCTAGGGCGGGGCACGATTACTGGACTGATGTAAGCGACCAAAGCGACGGCTGAGTGGTACAGCGGTGCGGGTCCGGCGGGCTACGGACGTGCACGTAGTCCGATGTTGGACAAACTCGAGGCACGGGTACCAGTAGGCTTAGACTGTGCATTATTGCTTAGGTGTCTGGGGTTGACACCTTAGGGCTTGATACACCCGAAGGTGGACCCAGCACAGTCTGACTACATCCATGTGGGCCGTATGGACACCAACACTTGACGTGTTAGGTTTATAGGGAGCCGATCGACTAGACCGTTGGGCTGGGCCTTATACGAAGGTCACTTCATGTTATTGGGCCAAAGTTTGGGCTAAGGGATCAAGATCTGTTTTGTGGGTTTGCTAGTACACTGTGGTGTAAAGTTTAATCTCGTCTATGTGATGTCACCTTTATCTATTGCCAATATGTTCATCTCAGTTTCCATCATACTGTTAACTTTATTAGTTTATAGATTGATCGTAGTAGGGCTTACCAGTCTTTTTGACTGACCTGTTTCCTTTCGCTTCTTTTCTTCCGTTTCCCCCCCCCCCCCCACAGGTTCTCAGGGAGGGACTACATCTGCTTAGTGGATCTTTGACTTGCTTGTTGGATAGCTCATGTATGGATCTGAGCTAGCTGTGGCTTATCTTTTATTCCTGGGGATTAGTACTGATGTTTATTATGTATTTTGTTATCACGTATCTAGACTGGAGTTATATTTTGGATCATGACATTTTGATATTATGTACTTGACTATGTGGGTTTTCTGAGATGATGATGATGGGTTTTTATCTGCTACCGCTGCTTTACTTATATTTATTTTTATATACTCTGTCTTGCTATATCTCTGTGCATGTTTATCTTCACAATAACGCCCCTCCAAAGCTAGTACATTCTAAGGAGTGATCCTAGTGGAGGTGGGGTGTTACATTTGGTATCAGAGCACAAGGTTAACAAGATTGAACAAAAACTTTTGGAAAAAAAAAAAAAAACCCTTTTCGAAAAACTATTTTCAAAAATCTACTAAGTATTTCCCAAAATAAAGTCTAGATTATTTTAAGGCTAATCCCCAAAAGCCATCAGCGTTATCCTTCGTTCCCTTGACCTAATCTTATCTTATCTTTTGTTTCAGTATGGCTGAGAATCTTGACATCCCAGATGGAGTGAACGTACCACTCTGGTATAGGAGACTCCTAGAAGCTAGGGCGGCAGCTGGTCCCGCCAACCCTACTCCCACTCCTCCTCCTGTGGTTGAGAATCCTATCCCTAATATCCCTCCTCCGGTGGTCCCTGCTCCCCCTCCTCCAGCAGCTAATATTCCCCCTCCCGTTGCTAATGTTCCTCCTCCTCCCGTTGCTGAGGCTCCTCTTCCCCCTCCTCCCCCTCAGCATCCTCAGATTGAGTTTACAAAGGTGTGTAAAGACTTCAAGGCAATGGGAGGCAAAAATTTCCTAGGCACAGAATCTTTCGTTGAAGCTAGGAATTGGCTGAAGGACACGGAGGACTTGTTTGCCATCTTTGGGATAGATGACGAGAGGAAGATCTTATTGACCGTATGGCTTCTGAAGGATGAGGCGGCCTATTGGTGGGAGGTCACCAATGGGACGAGGCCCGTTGAGACTTGGGCCGATTTGAGGGCTAGATTTGTGACCAAGTTTCTATCTTCAGCCGAGGCGAATTTACAAATGGAGAAGTTTATTGCATTAAAGCAAGGGGATATGTCTGTCAAGGAGTATGTGAACAAGTTCAATCAGCTGGCCCGCTTTGGTTTGGATATAGTAAACACCCCGGAGAAGAAGGCTCTTCGATTTGCTAGAGGATTGAATGAGCCGCTACAGGGCTTGGCGATGTCACATATTCCGCATGGAGCCACTTTCGAGAGTTTGGTCAATATGGCTCTGCTCCAGGGAGAGGGAAAGAAGGAAGTCAAGTCGGGCGATACTCAAGCGAAGAAGGCTGATTCTCAAGGCAAAGGCAACCAAGGTCAAAGCAGTCAAGGAAATCAGAATAAGAACAAGAAGGGCAACAACAAAGGCAAGGGGAAGTGCAATTACTGTGGCATAGCTGGGCATTTTGCTAAGGATTGCAGGAAGAAGAAAAGGAAGCTTAGTGGTGGATGCTTTTCTTGTGGAGAGACTGGGCACTTCAGCAAAGACTGCCCAAAGAAGAAAGGACAGGCTGGATCTTCAGGAGGGCAAGTTCATGCTCTCAATGCCGCTTCAGTCCCCGAGAGAGGTAGTGTTTCTGTTGAGAACCTTGTTTATATCTCTGATCTTCCAGTACGTACCTTGTTTGATTCCGGTGCATCACATAGCTTTATTTCATCTGATCTTGTTGATAGCTTGCACCTCAGTACTATCTTAGTGGATGATCCCGTTTGTGTCTCGAATCCCATTGGGGGTTCTGCCCATCTATCCATGATATGTGAGGATCTCAAGATCTCTATACTCAGCGTTGAGTTCTTGTGTAGTGCATATGTTCTAGGGTTCAGGGGATACGGATTGATCTTGGGCATGGATTGGCTGTCTAGATATGGAGCCATTCTGGATTGTGAGCATAGGGTTGTAAGGCTTGTGACTCGCCTGGGCAACACCTTAGAGATTTCATGCAATCCGAAGAATCCCGTCATGTTATGCTATCTAGAATCTCTCGACTCATCAGAGGAGGCCCTTCAGTCTGTAAGGGTGGTCCGAGATTATCCAGACGTTTTTGAAGAAGTTAAGGGGTTGCCCCCTAAACGAGAGATTGACTTTCGCATCTATCTGGTAGATAATGCTAAACCTGTTTCTTTGCCCGTTCGGCATATGGCTCCGCGTGAGAGACGGGAGCTGAGCAAGCAAGTGAAAGAATTGCTTGAGAAGGGCTTCATCAGAAGGAGTATATCCGAATGGGGAGCGCCTGTGGTGTTTGCAACTAAAGCAGATGGCTCTCTTCGACTCTGTGTGGATTATAGAGAATTGAATAAGCTGACTAAGAAGAACCGACACCCGTTACCAAGGATCGACGATCTCTTCGATCAACTTGTTGGTGCTTCTGTTTTCTCTCAGCTTGACCTTGCTACGGGTTTTCATCAGCTCAGAGTGGCTGAAGACAGTATAGACAAGACTGCATTCAGAACCCCAGACGGATTCTTTGAATGGCTTGTTATGCCGTTCGGTCTGACGAATGCACCCGCATATTTTGTGGATTTGATGAGTAGGGTGTTTCGGGAGTTCTTGAATAAGTTTGTCGTAGTCTTTGTTGATGATATTCTGGTCTTCTCCAAGGATGAGGAAGAACATGCGAGGCACCTAGTAGAGGTGATGGACACACTCCGAGCACACCGGTTAAAAGCCAAGTTCTCCAAGTGCCACTTCTGGAGAAGGGAAGTCAGATTTCTTGGGCATATCGTATCCAAGCAAGGCTTGGCAGTGGATCCCGCTAAGGTGGTTGCAGTTCAGGACTGGAAGACTCCAAGGAATGCAACCGAGGTGAGAAGCTTTCTGGGTCTTGCGGGTTTCTATCGGAAGTTCATTAAAGACTTCGCAAAGATATCTGCTCCTCTTACTAAGTTGACGAAGAAGAACTTAGTCTTTGCTTGGGATATGGATTGTGAGCTTGCTTTTCAGAGACTCAAAAGAGCCCTTACCTCCGCACCAGTTCTAGCCTTACCCGATGGTGGTAAGATATTTACCGTGTACACTGATGCTTGTGGCACGGGATTGGGTGCCGTTCTGATGCAAGAGGGCAGAGTTATATGCTTTGGTGGGAGGCAACTGAAGGTGCATGAGAGGAACTATCCCACTCATGATCTAGAGCT
>JASFAX010003894.1:0-41128 GCA_030737875.1 Allium sativum
CGTATTGTTGGACCTTGATCTAGGTCACCTCGGAATATTGGGCCAAGATTGGGCCAAGGGATCATTTCTAGTTTACACTTGACATGGATTACTAGTACATACTTGGTGCAACTTAACCTTGTACATGCGATGCCACACTTGATCCATCTTGTTAACTTTTCACCATGACAGTTATCACCCTGTGCCTCATCTCTGCTTTACATGTCCAGTTAACTTTATTAGTTTTTATACTAATAGTAGATAGGACTTACCAGTCTTTTTGACTGACCTGTTTCCTTTCGCCTCTTTTCATCTGTTCCCCCCCACCCCCCAAGGTTTGTAGGGTGGGAACACAGGTACCTAGCTGGATCTTTAGCTGCTTTTCTGGATAGCTCATGTATGGTTTGGACTTGAGCATGCTATGGCTTTATTCTGCTTTGGGGATAGTTACTTTATGTTTTTTTCAGTTTCCAGTTTATGTTCTAGACTTTGTTTTATGGGAAAATAATGACCAAGTACTTTGATGTAACTTGACTATGGTTTTGAAATGCTAGTTTTATCCGTTGCTTTACCACTCTGTTTTACTTATATGTTCGGTCTTGTGATATCTGCATGCATGTTTACCTTGTTTAACGCCCCTCCAAAGCTAGTGCTCTTGCAAGAGCGGCACTGGCGGAGGTGGGGTGTTGCATTTGGTATCAGAGCATAAGGTTTACAAGATTTGAGCAAAAGTGTTTTTAAAACATACCTTTTTGGAAAACTATTTTCAAAACCAATTAAGTATTTTCCAAGAAAAGTTTAGTTTATTTTAAAGGGCTATTCCCCAAAAGCCATTAGCTCTATCCTTTGTTCCCTCGTTCTTAATCTATCTTTTCCTTTTTCAGCATGGCCGATCTTAACCTTCCCGAGGGAGTGACCATTCCCGGTTGGTTCCGGAGGTACTTGGAAGCTAGGGCCAACAATGCGGGCCCAACAAATACCCTTACCGTAACTGAGGTTCCTCCTCTTCCTCCTCCTCAGCATCCACAAGCAGATTTCGCAAAGGTTTGCAAAGACTTTAAGGCGATGGGTGGCAAGAATTTTATTGGGACGGAGACTTTTGTGGAGGCGAGAAATTGGTTGAAAGAAACTGATGATCTTTTCGCTATCTTTGATGTGGAAGACCATAGAAAGGTTTTATTGGCAGCATGGTTATTAAAAGAAGAAGCTGCTTATTGGTGGGAGATCACCAATGCTACTAGGCCTATAGAGACTTGGGTCGACGTTAGGACGAGGTTTGGGCTTAAGTTTCTATCATCTGCTGAGGCAAATCTGCAATTGGAGAAGTTTATATCTTTGAAGCAAGGGGACATGACAGTGAGGGAGTATGTGAATAAGTTTAACCAGCTTGCTCGATTCAGTTTGGACATGGTTAATACTCCCCAGAAGAAGGCTTTACGCTTTGCACGAGGGTTGAATGAGCCATTACAAGATTTAGCCCTATCTCATATACCCATGGGGGCCACTTTTGAAGGCCTAGTAGACATGGCGTTGCTTCAAGGAGACGATAAGAATGGCAAGAATGAAGTCAAGACTAATAAGACTCAAACCAAGAAGACAGACTCCAAGTGGGGAGGAAATCAGGGCAATCAGAACAACAAGAACAACAAGAACAACAAGGCCAAGGAAAAGGACCCAAGAAAATGCAACTTCTGTGTGATTGTTGGGCACATAGCCAAAGATTGCAGAAAGAAGAAGAGGAAGTTGGGCGAATGCTTTCACTGTGGAGAGCCTGGACACCTTAGCAAGGATTGCCCCAAGAAGCAAGGACAAGGGCAAGGGCAGACTCAGCGTGCAGGACCTTCTGGAGGGCATGTGCATGCTCTCAACACTGCTCCAGTTCAGGACCGAGGTAGTATTTCTGTAGAAAGTCTTGTTTATATTTCTGATTATCCGTTTCGCACCTTATTTGATTCTGGTGCATCGCATACCTTTATTTCTTCTAACATTGTTGAAAGTTTGCACCTAAGTACTAGTCTAGTTGAGGATCACGTCAGTGTTTCAAATCCAATTGGGGGTTCCGCCCGTCTGTCTATGATTTGTGTGGATTTGAAGATTTCTATCTTGACCGTAGAATTCACGTGTAATGCTTATGTTCTCGGGTTCACGGGATACGGGTTGATCTTGGGCATGGATTGGTTGTCCAGTTATGGAGCAATTCTCGATTGTGAGCATAGGGTGGTGAGGCTTATGACTCGCCTCGGTAATACCCTAGAGATTTCTTGCAACCCGCTAGATCCCGTCATGTTATGTTATCTTGAATCTATTGACTCGTCCATCAATGATCTGCAATCTGTAAGTGTGGTCCGAGAATATCCTGATGTCTTTGAAGAGGTTAAGGGGTTAACCCCTAAACGAGAGATAGATTTCCGCATTTATCTTGTTGATAATGCCAAGCCAGTTTCATTGCCCGTTAGGCACATGGCCCCACGAGAAATAAGGGAGCTCAGTAAGAAAATCAAGGAGCTGCTTGAGAAAAAGTTTATTAGGCGAAGCATTTCTAAATGGGGTGCTCCTGTGGTATTCGCTACTAAGGCGGATGGTTCGCTTCGTCTATGTGTTGATTTTCGAGAGTTGAACAAGCTGACAAAGAAGAATAGGCACCCGTTACCGAGGATTGATGACCTCTTTGACCAGCTTGTTGGTGCTTCTGTTTTCTCTCAGCTCGATCTAGCCACCGGATTCCATCAGCTTAGAGTGACCGAGGATAGTATTGATAAGACTGCGTTTAGGACTCCAGATGGATTCTTTGAATGACTTTTCATGCCATTCGGTTTGACTAATGCACCCGCCTACTTCGTAGACTTGATGAGTAGGGTGTTCAGGGAGTTCCTTAACAAGTTCGTGGTTGTCTTCGTGGATGATATTCTGATCTTCTCAAAGGATGAGGAAGAACATGCCAGACATCTCAAGGAAGTGATGGATACGCTTAGAGCTCGTCAGTTGAAAGCCAAGTTCTCCAAATGCCATTTCTGGAGAAGGGAAGTTCAGTTTCTTGGACATATAGTTTCTAAGTAAGGCATAGCGGTGGATCCCGCGAAAGTGGTTGCAGTTCAAGACTGGAAGACTCCTAGGAATGCAACCGAAGTAAGAAGCTTTCTCGGTCTGGCGGGCTACTATAGGAAGTTCATCAGGGACTTCGCTAAGATTTCAGCCCCTCTTACTAAGTTGACGAAGAAGAACTTAGTCTTTGCAAGGGACTTAGAGTGTGAGCTTGCTTTTCAAAGGCTCAAGAGGGCCCTTACTACAACTCCAGTTTTGGCCTTACCCGATGGCGGTAAGATGTTTACCGTGTACACCGATGCATGTGGCACGGGGTTAGGTGCTGTTCTGATGCAAGAGGGAAGAGTGATATGTTATGGGGGTAGGCAACTTAAAGTTCATGAGAAGAACTATCCCACTCATGATTTGGAGTTGGCGGCGATCGTCTTTGCACTCAAATCCTGGCGCCACTATCTTCTAGGCGAAAGGTTTGAGTTGTATACTGATCATAAGTCGCTCAAGTACCTCTTCTCGTAGAAAGATCTGAATCTAAGGCAGCAAAGGTGGATGGAATTCTTGGCATCTTATGACTTCGAGATTGCTTATACCCCTGGCAAGGGTAATGTTGTGGCAGATGCATTAAGCAGAAGTAGGTTGACTTTGAGTCCCTTGTTTGTTGAGATGAGGAGTCTAGAGTTCTTGGCAACATTTGATTTCACACCGGCTGTTGAGTCGATGACGGGTTCTTTAGCATCCCTTGAGCTTAGACCTATGCTTCTTGATCAAGTTGGGGCTTAGCAGAAGGAAGATCCACAGATAGTCGAAGTCATGGACAAGTTGATTCGTGGTGAGATGTCTAGTAACCTTGCTAGATATACTATTGATGATAAAGGTTGGCTAAGGCGTGATGGAAGGCTATGCGTTCCACAAGTAGGAGACTTGGTGCATAAAGTTCTCGAAGAAGCACATCACTCGAATATGACTATATATCCTGGAGGAGATAAGATGTATAGAGATATGAAGCGCATTTTCTTTTGGGCTGGAATGAAGAAAGATGTGGCAGAGTATGTTTCAAAGTGCATGGTGTGCCAACAAGTGAAAGCCGAGTCAAAGAAACCCGGTGGGCTATTACATCCATTGGAGGTCCCGCAATGGAAGTGGGAGAGTATTTCTATGGATTTTGTGGATGGATTGCCTAGGTCAAGGAAAGGGAACACGAGCATATGGGTCATAGTTGACAGACTTACGAAGAGTGCTCACTTCATTCCAGTAAAGAGCAAGAGGACCGCATCATGATTAGCATCTATTTATCTTCGAGAGATAGTGCAGTTGCATGGAGTTCCTTCTAGCATAGTTAGCGATCGTGACCGAATTTTCACTAGCCAGTTCTGGAATAGTTTGCAAGAAGCGATGGGTACGCGATTGAATCTGAGTACAGCCTATCACCTCCAGACGGATGGCCAAACCGAAAGGGTGAATATAGTGCTAGAAGATCTTTTGAGGCTTTGTGTTCTCGACTTTGGTGGCACTTGGGAAGACCACCTTCCTCTTGTAGAGTTTTCTCATAATAATAGCTATCAAGCTAGCATAGGGATGGCACCATTTGAAGCTTTGTATGGGAGGCCATGTAGGTCACCATCTTGTTGGTGGGAGACTACGGATAGGCTTATACTTGGGCCCGATATGATACGGGACACATCCGAGAAAGTTGAATTGGTGAGAAGATGGATGAAAGCGACCCAAGACAGACAGAAATCCTATGCTGACAAGCGAAGGACAGATTTGGAATTCGAAGTTGGAGATATGGTTTTCGTGAAGGTTTCTCCTTTGCGTAATGTGGTACGTTTTGGAGCAGTTGGGAAGCTGGCACCAAGGTTCGTAGGACCCTTCCCTATCATAGAGAGAATTGGAAAGATGGCCTATAAAGTGGAATTGCCCGAGAAGCTGGCCGGAGTGCATAATGTCTTTCATGTCTCGCATCTCCGAAAGTGCTTACATGAGTCCGGTGAGGTGGTTGAACCAAGCATTCTTGAAGACGTGGAGGTAGAGAAAGAGGCAACCTTGAGGAGAGCTCCGATTCGTATCTTGGGAACGGAAATCAAGAAGCTAAGAAATCGAGAATTCAAATTGGTGAAAGTTCAGTGGAGCGAAGCCGAAGAGGATGCAACTTGGGAAACCAAGGAGAAGATGCGTGGGCTTTATCCATTTCTTTTTGAGGGTACATTCTCCACCTCTTTTCCTCTTTAGCATATCTTCCTTTTTGCTATTCATATTTATCCTGTTTATCTTGTTATCTCGTTAACCTTGTCATGAGAGCCTTAGGTAGAAACCCTTTGGATGAAACATGTATTTGAAACATGTTATGCTTGATGTTTGCAAGTGGTTGCAAGTGGATACTCGTGGATGCATGATACACATTAGGCACTAAGATCGGCTCACGCACTTTCATATTGCATATGCATGAGTGCTTATACTTATTCATGGATGAAACTTGTTATGCTATCACGTGGATGTTGCGTATGGATGAATGTTATGTGCACTCATGTAGAGATTATAAATTATGTTAGGATTTTGCATACATATGGACTCATTTCACTAACATACTTTGCATTAAGGAGGTTTACTGAATCAGTAACCGCCTGATTTTCACATTAGATAAGTACATATACACACACCTTTGCATATAATCATATAGCATTTAAAAGTTGTTAAGGACATTGACTGCACGTGGATGATGTTTTGAGTAGATGGATGATGGATGGTAGGATACGTTCTTCCTAACTTAGAGATTTCGGGGACGAAATCCTTTAAGGTGGGGAGGATGTAACAACCTGTATTTTAAATAGCATGTTATAACATAAACCAAGGCAGAATTAAATGATAAATTCTGAATCAAGGGAAACGGGCTGTGCCATTGCGTTTGTCTCGGAAAAATACGCGAAATAGAGTCCGAGTTTTCGAAAATCGGAGTCTGTATGACCCAGTTATGGCCCATAGAAGTTTTCAGAAAATTTAAATTTAAAAACAGATTTCAAATTCAGCTGGACAGGGCAGGCGGGAAAAAGTCCTGCTACCCCAATTCGACTGGGGAGTCGACTTGGGAGTCGACACACCCCAGGCTGTGTCGACTGCCCAGTCGACACGCCTGTCGACTTGGGTGGTCGGCCAGTCTGGCCTGGGTGCACCTGACTTGTTTCTCAAGACATGTTTGGAGGCTAGTGACGTGAATTGATGGCCCAGATCTGAATTAGGGTTAATCCTATGGTCTAAACTAACCTAATCACCTATTAAAAGACCCTAGTACCTAGCCTAAGTCATCATAAATCAATCCTACAACTAAACTATGCCAAAATGTTTAATCAAGGCCTCCACCCTCTTGTCATAGCCTCAATCTTCATTCATATGAGAGTTCCTAAGCTTGTTTGAGAGTTGCAAAGCTTGATTCAAGGCCAAAGTTCAATCTTTCTTCATTAAAACAAGGATTTTTCTTCATAGAATCAAAGGAGCTTCTTGGAGCTTGTATTCATTTGGGGTTTTTAAAGTTGCTAGTGGCTTCGTCTCAATCTTATTTATATTTTTTAAGTCTTCATAGCATTGTAAGCCCTATACTACTCTTAGATTCTAACTATGAAGTTAAATATGACATGTTGCAAGTTTGAGTTTGGGCCTAAGTATGATATGTGCTTTGATCCTATCATGTTATGCATGAATTTATTCTATGCATGTTTGTAAAGCTATCACCTTTGCCTTATGCATAGAAAGCTATGAGCTTTGATTGGAAATGTTGCATAAAGCAACATAGAAACTCTCATAAACCTTGTGTTATCTTGCATATGATGTTATATGCGAATCACTAGCCACCATCCTATGTCATTTATGGTCATGTTTCACCTATTTGCTTAAGTTTGATATCATGCATATTTTGAGGCTTATGATGTAATATGCAAGTTGCTATCTTGAATATGGTGTCATATGCGAATCACTTGCTATCACCCTATGTCATTTATGACCATGTTGCACCTATTTTGCTAAAGTTGATATTATGCATGTTTTGAGGCCTATGATGTAATATGCAAGTTTATGAACACCTTTGCCTCATATGCCACCATGTTTAACTTGTGGCCCGAAACCTCATTAATTATGTCATGTTTCTAAGTTTCCCCCTTATGAGATCTATTTGTGTTTATGCGAGCTTACATGGATGGGGTTACGTTATGGGTAAACTAAAATAAAAACATGACTTGAAAAGATGACATGAAATATGACATGTGATTATGCTTGAAACATGAACATGAACTTGGACATGACTTCTAGAAAACATGAGAATGGCCAAGTCGAGGTTGGGTTGAGTTTGTAGCATAAATCTACCCGGAACCAACCAGCTTAACTAGTGGCTACAAGCAATAGGACCCAATGTGAGTAGTTGGTCATGTTGCACTTGAAACCCGAGGTTAGACCAAGTTGTGGTGTAAAGCTACCCGGACCCGCCCGGCTTAACTAGTAACCACAACAAAGTCTAATGTGAGAGGTTGGGTGCATTAAAATAATTAATGCCACATGATAGGGTAAAGTCATGGACCACTTGAATACTTAACCAATTAAACACGATGGGTTGATAGGGATAAGTCATGAACCTTGGGTACACTTAACCAACTTGATTGGGTAGGGTTAGCCACATTTAACCCTTTAGAAACCCTAGTTACGTGGTCCTTTTCACCAGTAACCCTCTTGATTGTATCATGATACCCTAAGGACTAAGCTAGGGTGGGGCACGATTACTGGGCTGACATGTAAGCGACCAAAACGACGACTGAGTAGGTGCGTCGGTGTAGGTTCAGGCGGACTATGGTCGTGCACATGGTCCGGAGTTGAAAAAGTAGACACGGGCACCCGTAGGTTTAGACTGTGCGTGCTTGATTTGTGTCAGTGGTTGGCACCCTAGGGCTTGATACACCCTAGGGTGGGCCTAGCACAGTTTGACTACACTTCGTGATTGGGCCGTATGACACCGATACTTCACGAGTTAGGCTTTTAGGGAGCCGATCGACTAGACCGTATTGTTGGACTTTGATCTAGGTCACCTCGGAATATTGGGCCAAGTTTGGGCCAAGGGATCATTTCTAGTTTACACTTGACATGGATTACTAGTACACACTTGGTGCAACTTAACCTTGTACATGCGATGCCACACTTGATCCATCTTGTTAACTTTTCACCATGACAGTTATCACCCTATGCCTCATCTCTGCTTTACATGTCCAGTTAACTTTATTAGTTTTTATACTAATAGTAGATAGGACTTACCAGTCTTTTTGACTGACCCATTTCCTTTCGCCTCTTTTCTTCCGTTCCCCCCCCCCTCCCCAGGTTTGCAGGGTGGGAACACTGGTACCTAGCTGGATCTTTAGCTGCTTTTCTGGATAGCTCATGTACGGTTTGGACTTGAGCATGCTATGTCTTTATTCTGCTTTGGGGATAGTTAATTTTTGTTTTTTTTTCAGTTTCCAGTTTATGTTCTAGACTTTGTTTTATGGGAAAATAATGACCAAGTACTTTGATGTAACTTGACAATGGTTTTGAAATGCTAGTTTTATCTGTTGCTTTACCACTCTGTTTTACTTATATGTTCGGTCTTGTGATATCTGCATGCATGTTTACCTTGTTTAACGCCCCTCCAAAGCTAGTGCTCTTGCAAGAGTGGCACTGGCGGAGGTGGGGTGTTACAATTTCAATATCGTTTTCACTTCAAAATATTTCACTAACGCCTTTAAATTTTGGAAAATTTCGCCATAACCTCCTTTGTACGGAAGGGGCTGGGAAAATTCCCAAATACCCACACGGGCGTCTCATGTCAAAAAGTAAAAGAGAAAGCCAAGCGGCTAGCCAACAGGCTCATAAAATCATCACCCAAACAAAACAGTAAATGTGTACCGATTTGTCGGGCACAAAATTTTATTCCTCTTCTCTAGCCCCTTTGCTATAACCTGTTCAATAGATATGTATGTACATATATATAGTTCTTATCACTTATCATTTTCTATTCAACTTCATATTTGATTCCATTTGGTTTAAAAACACCATTCGTTCTAATGTTGCATGTATAGGCAAAAATCATATCATTAGCTAATTAATGAATATTTCGACTCATGCATATTTATTTGAACGAGTTGCTATTTTTAACACTTCACATTTCAACCATTCATGTGTATAATAAAAATGTGATTTTTATTGTAAAACAATTCATTTCAAAATATTATTATTTTATATAGTTTATATAAGTAATAAAAATAGGTTTTTATTATAAGAAAATTTACTTCAAAACAGGATTATTTTATATATTTCATATTGATGTTAAAATTGGGATTTTTATTATAAAACAATTTCATTCAAAATATGAATACCATTCAACACATGACTTTCAATTCAACGAATGAATATCGATTCAAAACATGAAGGTTTTCTATAGTTTCTATATATAGATAAAAATGTGATTTTTATATTTAAAACACGAATACCATTCAACACATGAATTTCAATTCAACGAATGAATATCGATTCAACACGTAAAGGTTTTCTATAGTTTCTATATATAGATAAAAATGTGATTTTTATATTTAAAACACGAATACCATTCAACACATGAATTTCTAATCAATGAATGAATATCGATTCAACACATGAAGGTTTTCTATTCAATGAATAAATATAGTTTCAGCAAATGAAAATAATTCAAACACATGAATATTATTCATAATTTCGGCATCATAACGGCAGGGTAGTTAAAACCGGGACCGTCCCTAGTACGGCTCCTCGCTCTACCTTAAAACCTCGCGGTTTTTGACAATGGGGATCATGCATCTAGTTCGCACGCAGGCGGCATGTATATATTTATTTCATTTCCACAAACTAATCCTATGTGGTTTCAACCAAATATTTCTCAACCACAAATGGGTATTTTTCAACCACAATCAATCAATATCAACCACAAACAATCCCAAACAACCATTCGCTATCAATCAATTTTCACACCAATCACAATCAATAAATATCGTCCATGGTTTGTGGACGAGGGGCGTATATATATATATATATATATATATATATATATATATATATATATATATATAGCAATTCACTTCTATTTCAACACATATATAATTTTTACAACTCATATACAAATTATACATCGACCGTACAACTTATACAACGCTTATACATGAGGTGTACAACGCTTATATAACTCATACATCGACTATATAATTTATACATCGTCATTTTCCATATTGTTTATAAATTAGAAATCTCACTTTGGAATCCACTCCACCAAAAATAGCAGAAGGCTCAGAAAAATATGCTGTCTCTTCTAGAATGTAGAAGATGTCCACACGAGTCCACTGTCTCTTGTTTCACCGAATTTCGTCTAGAAATGAAAAAGATATGATTTTCAACGCGTTGATTACTTATCGAATTAATTAAAGTAGGATTAATTTAAGTAAAAATAACCTTCTTCCTCTTATGTTATCTGGAAACGAAGAACCCACCACACCGTCGTTCTCTCTCCTCCTTGCGCCGCCTAGGAGCCGCCGTTCGTCGATCATCAACCTCCACTCGCAGCGCCGGAGCATCCGCTACCCCCACCACGAAACTGGGCGCACTCGACGCACCCCCTTCCACGCAATCGGCGCTCGAACGCGCTGAGTTTGCTCCCAGAAATCGAGCCCTACTCCCCACGATAGAAGATCATATCCGTACAGACCTGTAGATCTCAGAAATCCCTTTAATTTCATGATTTAATTTTCCAAAACAAGTTTGAGGATTGAAAGATTTTAATGAATTAAAATCAGAAAATATTGGCCTTTGATAATAGGGTCGACGGGGGCCAGAAGGAATTAGGGTTTTTGACCAGTTTGACCCCATATTTAAATGAATTTTTTTTTTTATTTAATTCAAAACCAATTTGTTTCTCCGAACTCCAAACCAAACCCAACGAATGTCGCCCATAGCTAATTACCCCCATTTCGAACACTGTGGGATATGTTTCATAGGCCCATTCGACTGTTTCAGTCTGTTTTCCTTCAAATTAAAATATAAAATATTCAATATTTAATTTGAACGAACATTTCAATTTGCCAGGGTCACAAACTGATTCGAAAAATTCCAGAAAAATAAATCTAGCTATGTTTTGACGATACGGTCCCAACAAAACTTGTTTCGTCGAATTCTGAGACCGTTTGCAAAAAGGCCCATTTCTGGTCGATCCAATTTAACTATAATTGACCAAAACACATTTTCCTTTGCCACGCTCACATATTAGCTTCAAAAATTATGAAATTCGAAACCTAGCAATAACTTCACATCCTGGATCCAACAAAAGTGGTTTCGTCGAATTCCGAGGTCGTATGCAAAATGGCTAATTTCACGGGCTATATAAATTCCATAGCGACCTTTCTGAAAATTCATTCGGCCATAACTCTTGCTTTCCGCTATGAAAATTCGATTTTTCAGATTCATTAGAAAGGTATTCACTAACAGATTTTAATATTTTTGGTTTCACTAAAATCATTTTGTTTTGCACCCGGTAGAGTCCGACAAAGTTTGAATTCAAAATTTGAAACTGCAGCGCCATTTCAGGCCTTGTTTATAATTATAATTAATTATATTCGTTTTCAATTGTCGATTCAAACTCACTTTTTATTGCCATTATTTAAAATATTTATTTTAAATATTTAAAATCCATTATTTTAGCAAATTTAAATTTTTTAAATTGGTTCAGATTTTCTGGGTCGTTACAATCTCCCCCACTTAAAAATTTTCGTCCCCGAAAAGGAACAAAGTCAAAAGTGGTTTGATAAATCTACAATCAGACAACACAACAACCAATCCAATTGTTTTTAACTTTTCAAAATCTATACTAATCAATTTCTATACTTTTTTTTCTTTTTAAAAAAAAAAAAATCATTCAGACTATAGAATTAAAAGTGCACATCCATGGAAAGAAAATAACAACAGAGTAGAGAATTAAATGGTAATGCAAAGTATGTTAAATATACCTTGCACCAGAGTCAATCAGAGATATCCACTCGGCATCTAGGATAAGCTTTCTGAATGCTCTCCTCAGTTTCCCAAGTACAATCTCGCGGATCTCCACTCCATTGCACTTTGACTAAGTGAACCTTCTTGTTTCTCGGCTCTTTGGTTTCTTTGCCGATGATCTTTAGCGGCTCTCTTCTCACAGCTAATTCTGGAGTAATTTCAACATCCTGCTAAGCTGCTTCTTCCCCGATCAAGTCTGGATCATGAACGTGCTTTCGAAGTTGAGATATGTGAAATACATCATGAACTCCAGGCAACCTGTCTGGCAATTTAACCCTATAAGCGAGAGTTCCGATCCGTTCCAGAATAGGAAACGGACCAATGAATTTGGGCGCCTATTTCCCTGTTTT
This sequence comes from Allium sativum, assembly GCA_030737875.1. Lineage (NCBI taxonomy): Eukaryota > Viridiplantae > Streptophyta > Magnoliopsida > Asparagales > Amaryllidaceae > Allium > Allium sativum. The sequence goes on from JASFAX010003894.1 coordinate 12,444, forward strand.
ACCGAATTGGATAACTCCTCTCATTGGCGATACTTTCAAATATACATAGTCGCCAATAGCAAAGGATATATCTCTTCTTCTCCTATCGGCATAGCTCTTTTGTCGGCTTTGAGCGACGAGTAATCGCTTCTAAATAAAATCGACTTTGTCGGCGGCTTCTCGAATCATGTCTGGCCCTAACACAAGTCTATTTCCGGGTTCGACCCAACAAGCAGGAGATCGGCACGGTCTACCATACAATGCTTCAAATGGCGACATTGTCAGGCTCGCCTGGTAGCTGTTATTATATGAGAATTCAGCCAAATGCAGATGGTCTTCCCATGATCCACCGAAATCTATAACACAAGCCCGCAATAGGTCTTCTAAAATACGATTCATCCTCTCAGTCTGACCGTCTGTCTGAGGATGATAAGCAGTGCTTAAGTTCAACCTCGTTCCCAGCTCGACTTGAAATGCTTCCCAGAATTTGCTAGTGAAGATTGTATCTCTATCACTTACTATACCGAGCGGCACTCCATGTAGTCTAACTATTTCCCTGAAGTAAATCTGCGCCAGGCTTTGATCAGTTCTATTTGATCTGACAGGTATGAAATGGGTGGTCTTCCTGAAGCGATCTACGATCACCCAAATACTATCATTTCCTTTTCTGGTTCTGGGCAGACCATCAATGAAATCCATAGAAATATGTTCCCACTTCCAACCAGGAACCTCTAGCGGTTGTAACAATCCAGCCAATTTATGTTGGTCGCTTTTTACTAGCTGGCAAGTAGGGCACCGGCTAACATATATTGAAACGTCTCTTTTCATAGCCTTCCACCAGAATGTTCGTTTGAGATCGTTATACATTTTGGTCACACCAGGATGGATACTCAGCTTGGACTTGTGACACTCGTCTAACACTTCCCTTTTTAACTCTGGGATGTCGGGAACACAAATCCTTCCTTTCAACCTCAAGGTCTCATCGTTATCTATTTGAAAACACAAGGGTTCGCCTTTCTGAATCCTCTTGATCATATCCTTAATAAAGTTATCCTCCTTCTGCAGAATAGATATTTTGTCAATCAAGGAAGACGTGATAATAAAGCTGGCGATCATTACATTCTTTCGGCTCAGCGCATCGGCCACGACATTGGCTTTCCCTGGAGTGTATATAATTTCAAAATCGTACGCTGCAAGGAACTCTAGCCAACGTTGCTGCCTCAGATTCAGGTCTTTCTGAGTGAACAGATACTTTAACGACTGGTGATCTGTAAACAGTTCAAATCTCTCACCCAGAAGATAGTGTCTCCAGATTTTCAAGGCGAATACGATATCCAACAACTCAAGATCATGAGTTACGTAGTTCTTCTTGTGCGGCTTCAGTTGACAGCTAGCATAAGCAATCACCTGGCCTCTTTGCATTAACACTGCGCCAAGGCCTTCTCTGGAAGCATCAGTCCAGACCTTTAAATCTTGGTTGCCATCGATGATGGTTAACACTGGAGCTGTCGTTAGTCTTAACTTTAGCTCTTCGAAAGCCTCCTCACTTTCTGGAGTCCATTTGAACTTAGTGTGCTTCTTTGTAAGCTTCGTCAAATGACCAGTTATCTTCGAAAAGGTTTTAATGAACTTCGGGTAATAGCTAGCCAATCCGAGAAAACTACGGACTTCAGTGGGAGTGCTGGGCTGTTTCCAGTTTTGAATAGCTGTGATTTTACTTGGATCCACAGCAATTCCTTCTTTCGATACAACATGGCCCAGAAATTTGACTTCATCTTGCCAGAATATACATTTGGAAAACTTTGCTTTCAACACATTCCTTCTGAGGATTTCTAACACCTGTTCCAAATGCTTTTCATGTTCGTCCTTTGATTTAGAGAAGAGTAGAATATCATCAATAAAAACCAGAACAAATTTATTCAATACTCCTCTGAATACTCTGTTCATCAGATCGACGAAATAGGCTGGAGCGTTACATAAGCCGAATGGCATTACTAACCACTCGTAGAATAAGTCGGGACCTCTGAATGCTGTCATTGGAACACACTCTTCGGCAATTCGAAGTTGATGGAAGCCTGTAGCTAGGTCCATTCGTGAAAATACTTGTGCTCCATTTAATCTATCTAACAAATCATCAATCCGCGACAATGGATATTTGTTCTTTATTGTCTGTTTGTTCAGATCACGATAATCCACACATAGCCGTAGAGTACCGTCAGATTTTGGGACAAACACCACTGCTGCACCCCAATCAGAGAAACTAGGTCTGATCAGACCCTTCCATACTAGCTGTCGTGTTTGATTGTCAAGTTCTTCTTTTTCTTTCAAGGACATTCTTCGAATAGCGTGAACTACCGGCCTTGCATTGGGAATCAAAGCGATCTTGAAATCTATTTCTCTCTGCGGAGGTAAGCGAACAACTTCTTCGAACACATCCGCATAGTTTTTGACGACAGGAATTTCTTTAATGAGGTCAGGAATATTCTACGTGACTTCAGGGATATTTTCTATTTGGGCTGGAGAAACATTTAGAGCTGCCCAGAAGTCTTTACTATTAGCATTCTGACCTTCACAGGGAATGGTTATATAATCACCTAATTTAATCCTCGCCTTTACGACTCTGTTGGCGCATTTAACTTCAGCTTCATATTTGGTCAACCAGTCTAACCCCAGGATAAGATCAAACTCTTTAAAATTCATGACGGCTGTGATGGCAGGAAACCGATAATGAGAGAAAGAAACCGGCACTCCACAAACCAAACTGAGATCAATGGAACCCCCAACCGGATTCTGGACAGTTATTGGATCCTTGAGCTTTTTCAAATTCAAATCCAGTTTCTTAGCTGCATCCTTTGCAATGAAGCATCGTGACGCGCCTGTGTCAAACAGTACTTTGACTGGAATATCTTTGACAGTTAGCATGCCTTCTAAAACATCTAGCCTCTCTTGAGCAGACGAAGATGCAGGCACCTCTGCTACTTCATTTACATGCACTGTTCCAGGTTTTCTGAATAGCGGGCAGGCCTTTAAAAGATGACCCGACTGATGACATCCACCACATTTTCTATTCTCTTTAAATCCCTTCTTGGGTTGGAACTTATTCTTTCTTTGTTGGTTCCAAGATTTGCAACTTATCACCAAATGTCCTTTTCTATTGCAGCTTGAGCACGTGGCGGTCGTTATTCGTTCGTTCCCAGATTCAGCCCTTTTTCTCTTGGCACTGGGCTTCTTATTGACCTCAGACCTCGTACTGGCTTCAGGAATATCAGTTTCCGACTCTACTTTGTCACTACAATGAACTTCTTCTTCGTCGCGCAACATTCCTTTCTTATGGAGATCTTCATACTGATAAGCCATGTATATCATTTCAGAAAAAGGAAGCTTCACATTCCTCATTACACTATTCTGATATCTCCTTTGCAGGCCATGAATAAATCTCAGATTTTTCCTCTTTGGATCTTGAATCAAATGAGGAGCAAAGTGAGCAAGTTCGTTGAATTTCTTATGATATTCTGGGATGGTCATATCACCTTGTATTAGATAAGAAAATTCTTCACATAATCGCTCCGTCGCTTTGGGAGGAGTAAATTTTTCTAGCAAAATCACTTTGAATCTGTCCCAGGTGATATCACCTTCTGGATTATCTTTGATGATCGTTTCCCACCAGATTAAAGCTTCTTCTTTGAGCGCCCAAGATGCTACTAGCCTTTTCTGGTCATCCCTCAGCTGGATACGCTCAAAAATTCTTTCGACAGAACTCATCCAAGCTTGAGTTTGAATTATAGATTCATTGCCCGAGAACTGTGCTCCGTTCAGATTTCGATATCTCTTTAATAGAGCCTCTAGATCGGGTTCTGCATTTCTCCTGTTTCTGACACTCATTTTTCTAGTTCTTCTGCAATTAGCAGATCAAGTGTCAGGTCACAGAAAAGTTATATTATTTTTTTAAAATATAGAAACACATACATCAAATGTAAATGTGTCTATGGAGGTGTAATTTCTTTCTGCTTTACTCATACTAGGATATTGCTGATCCTATCTGTATAGAGTTACCCGTCCTAGAACTCTACTGGTTCTATTTCTGACGAGTTCGTTCAAATGTTATATCCAGAACTAAGCTTAACCAAAGCTCTGATACCAAATGAGACGACCCCAAACCCCGTACTGACGGTGGCCAGGGTAATCCGTGGAATATAACATAGAAAAAATATATTAGCAGAACAGAAATAAATAAATACACCAAATAATGAACAATAGAATATACTGGATAAATGTAATCATCAGAGTTAAACAGTATATAAGATCATACTTAGTACAAATACAGTTCAACTATACATAAATGTCTACAGCGGAGATAAACAAAATATGTACAATAGGAGCTGAACAACATTAAAATAGATAAATGATAGGATCCATCCCCAGCTCCAGATATCCAGAGAAAGAACCAGCTAAACCTGAATACAAGGTTGTCCGTGTAGAAAAAGGGGCACCCGAGTTTGAAAGTGAAACAGACTACGAGTCAGTCATGGAACTGGTATGAGAAATCTACTCAACACATATATAATTTGGCTAATCACAGGACCACGCCACTTTCGTGGAACGGGTTTACTCCATTGGAATGCCAGTTCTTTAAAACAAATCATTCTTTTAACCATCGCAATGCTTTTTATAAAAATGAAGCCATTATAAGACTCAGTTCCCATCACACAATGCAACGCAAACCGGAGGATAGAGTTTTTACCTTATAACGGCCAAAATATGCTTGATACGAATAAAACAAAGGCATTTGATATTATTGCTAGTGTTTATATGTTTTGAAAACAATTTCAAATCATAACTATCAATCATAGACTGCATTAATGCCCCATACCACTATGTCGCCATATATAGGTATACAATCAAAACCGCACAGTCACGTATTTGGAAATTGGATTTCCATCATGAACCAAGGCAAAAGATAGTCCTTACCGAATTCGAGACGCTCTAGCCCGTCCCTCAGGATCAGAGCTCGAGTGACCCTTGGATCGTCAGGGCCGGTCCACCGATGTGGATTAAAATTCCTGAACACTGCGTTTCCCCGCCCTTTGGGGCATAAACGAGCCAAGGAATGACTCCATCGGACCCGAATCGACCGATCAAACCGAGGCGCCTCGCAACAGCAACAACCACATAGGTGAAAAGTATATAAATGTCAGGGCTGGTAGGTCACTGACACCACCCTAGCTAGAAAGAAACGCATGCCCTCCCTGAGGTCCTTCTCCCGTTTCTGGTTCATACCGGGGTGTGAGGCTCGCGATTTTACGTTATACACAAAGCTACGCCACACAGGCGGTGCTTTGATCCTTACCACAAGACTTTGCTTTTCAACAGAAGCCCTGATCACTGCATCTTAGCATGCCACACAGGCAATTCATTCCATGCGACTGATGTCCATCGATATACAACCTCTGAGCTCGTGCGTTTCGGAGAAGGGCATTAAGCAGAAGAATAAATTCTCCGCCGCCAAACAGATGTATATTTAATAGAGATCAATCAACACAGAATAAAATCCAATGTCAGACACACAGTCCATTTACAAGTCCGTTCTAGGTCTGAACGAAACCGGAGGCACTAAATACCTCGCAAACCCATCGATCACCACGTACGTCTGGACGATCACCACTCATTATCCGTATTTCGGGAAGCCTCCCAATCAGGACCTCGGTTACCATCCAAACGAGGTGAAGATCTCCGGTCTTCGACCACCGTCTTCATCTTCGATTTTTAATCGTCGGTCAATTATTTAAAATGAGAATTAACTCGGTCTTTTCAAATAATTCACGTATATTTAGAATTTCAAATCAATTTATTTCAATGGTTAAATCATTCGACAACACCAATTTTGTTCTTTAATGTAATTTTCACACCAAACACATTCAACCATCAAATACCACATAAATCGAGAAAATTCAGTTTATTTCCATTCCAAATCGTCTATGATATTTTATAACGATTTATCGCTATTTTTATTTATTTTAAAATAGCCAATTTATTCAAAACGATGCTTCGGGCCATAACGCGGCCGTGGCGCTGTTTTTCTTCAGATTTGATTTACACATATCTGGAAATCTAACCGTTGGATCTTCACACAATTTACATCATTAGAAAGGTCTTTTCAAAACGAATCCAACGGTTCCAGTTTTGGGAAAATCCGATGGTCGGATATCCCGGTACAATCGTTTAAACTTTCGATTTCAAAATATGAACTACGGCGTCGTTATTCGATTAAATATAATTATATTTATATATATAAAAATATAATCATTTCTGGCGCTGTTTTTCTTCCGATTTGAATTAAACATTCAAGACAATTCAACCATTAGATTTTTTCAAAGTTGGTGCCGTTGGAAAGATATTTCCAAGGCGAACCCAACGGTTGCGGTTTCGGGAAAATCCAATGGTCGGATTTTCCGCACTAGTTGTTTGAAATCACGGTTTCAAAACACGAACTGCACGGCCACGTTTCATTTTAATTTTATTTATATTTATATATTTATATAAATATAGTTCATTCAACAGTTTCAATATCGTTTTCACTTCAAAATATTTCACTAACGCCTTTAAATTTAGGAAAATTTCGCCATAACCTCCTTTGTATGGGAGGGGCTGGGAAAATTTCCAAATAGCCACACGGGCGTCTCATGTCAAAATGAAAAAGAGAAAGCCAAGCGGCTAGCCAACAGGCTCATAAAATCATCACCCAAACAAAACAGTAAATGTGTACCTATTTGTCGGGCACAAAATTTTATTCCTCTTCTCTAGCCCTTTTGCTATAACCTGTTCAATAGATATGCATGTACATATATATAGTTCTTATCACTTATTATTTTCTATTCTACTTCATATTTGATTCCATTTGGTTTAAAAACACCATTCATTCTAATGTTGCATGTATAGGCAAAAATCATATCATTAGCTAATTAATGAATATTTCGACTCATGCATATTTATTTGAACGAGTTGCTATTTTTAACACTTCACATTTCAACCATTCATGTGTATAATAAAAATGTGATTTTTATTGTAAAACAATTCATTTCAAAATATTATTATTTTATATAGTTTATATAAGTAATAAAAATAGGATTTTTATTGTAAGACATTTTACTTCAAAACAGGATTATTTTATATATTTCATATTGATGTTAAAATTGGGATTTTTATTATAAAACAATTTCTTTCAAAATATGAATACCATTCAACACATGAATTTCAATTCAACGAATGAATATCGATTCAACACATGAAGGTTTTTTATAGTTTCTATATATAGATAAAAATGTGATTTTTATATTTAAAACACGATAACCATTCAACACATGAATTTCAATTCAACGAATGAATATCGGTTCAACACATGAAGGTTTTCTATAGTTTCTATATATAGATAAAAATGTGATTTTTATATTTAAAACACGAATACCATTCAACACATGAATTTCTAATCAACGAATGAATATCGATTCAACACATGAAGGTTTTCTATTCAATGAATAAATATAGTTTCAGCAAATGAAAATAATTCAAACACATGAATATTATTCAAAATTTCGGTAGCATAACGGCAGGGTAGTTAAAACCGGGACCGTTCCTAGTACGGCTCCTCGCTCTACCTTAAAACCTCGCGGTTTTTGACAATGGGGATCATGCATCTAGTTCGCACGCAGGCGGCATGTATATATTTATTTCATTTCCACAAACTAATCCTATGTGGTTTCAACCAAATATTTCTCAACCACAAACGGGTATTTTTCAACCACAATCAATCAATATCAACCACAAACAATCCCAAACAACCGTTCGCTATCAATCAATTTTCACACCAATCACAATCAATAAATATCGTCCATGGTTTGTGGACGAGGGGCGTATATATATATATATATATATATATATATATATATATATATATATATATAGCAATTCACTTCTATTTCAACACATATATAATTTTTTACAACGCATATACAACTTATACATTATACATCGACCGTACAACTTAAACAACGCTTATACATGAGGTGTACAACGCTTATATAACTCGTACATCGACTATATAATTTATACATCATCGTTTTCCATATTGTTTATAAATTAGAAATCTCACTTTGGGTTCCACTCCACCAAAAATAGCAGAAGGCTCAGAAAAATATGCGGTCTCTTCTAAAATGTAGAAGACGTCCACACGAGTCCACTGTTTTTTGTTTCACTGAATTTCGTCTAGAAATGAAAAAGATATGATTTTCAACGCGTTGATTACTTATCGAATTAATTAAAATAGGATTAATTTAAGTAAAAATAACCTTCTTCCTCTTATGTTATCTGGAAACGAAGAACCCAGCACACCGTCGTTCTCTCTCCTCCTTGCGCCGCCTAGGAGCCGCCGTTCATCGAGCATCAACCTCCACTCGCAGCGCCGGAGCATCCGCTACTCCCACCGCGAAACTGGGCCCACTCGACGCACCCCCTTCCACGCAATCGGCGCTCGAACGCGCTAAGTTTGCTCCCAGAAATCGAGCTCTACTCCCCACGATAGAAGATCATATCCGTACAGACCTGTAGATCTCAGAAATCCCTTTGATTTCGTGTTTTAGTTTTCCAAAACAAGTTTGAGGATTGAAAGATTTTAATGAATTAAAATCAGAAAATATCGGCCTTTGATAATAGGGTCGACGCCGGCCAGAAGGAATTAGGGTTTTTGACCAGTTTGATCCCATATTTAAATGAATATTTTATTTAATTCAAAACCAATTTGTTTCTCCGAACTCCAAACCAAACCCAACGAATGTCACCCATAGCTAATTACCCCCATTCCGAACACAATGGGATATGTTTCATAGGCCCATTCGACTGTTTCAGTCAGTTTTCCTTCAAATTAAAATATAAAATATTCAATATTTAATTTGAACGAACATTTCAATTTGCCAGGGTCACAAACTGATTCGAAAAATTCCAGAAAAATAAATCTAGCTATGTTTTGACGATACGGTCCCAACAAAACTAGTTTCGTCGTATTCTGAGACCATTTGCAAAAAGGCCCATTTCTGGTCGATCCAATTTAACTGTAATTGACCAAAACACATTTTCCTTTCCCACGCTCACATATTAGCTTAAAAAATTATGAAATTTGAAACCTAGCAATAACTTCACATCCCGGATCCAACAAAAGTGGTTTCGTCGAATTCCGAGGTCGTATGCAAAATGGCCAATTTCACGGGCTATATAAATTCCATAACGACCTTTCTGAAAATTCATTCGGCCATAACTCTTGCTTTCCGCTATGAAAATTCGATTTTTCATATTCGTTAGAAAGGTATTCACTAACAGATTTTAATATTTTTGGTTTCACTAAAATCCATTTTGTTTTGCACCCGGTATAGTCCGACAAAGTTTGAATTCAAAATTTGAAACTGCAGCGCCATTTCAGGCCTTGTTTATAATTATAATTAATTATATTCGTTTTCAATTGTCGATTCAAACTCACTTTTCATTGCCATTATTTAAAATATTTATTTTAAATATTTAAAATCCATTATTTTAGCCAATTTAAAAATTTTAAATTGGTTCAGATTTTCTGGGTCGTTACAATCTTCCCAAAATGTGTTATTTTGAAATCAAATCTATTTATTGCCGCATAATGACAAATAAATGTAATATTTCCAAAACGTTCAAATTTCGGAATCAAACTTTCTTATCTTAAAATGTGGACAGTAAATATGTAATCTTTTTAATTGAATCTCCTTTATTATAACTTTTAAACAATAAAGATATAATCTTTTTAAATCAATGCCAATTAATTCTATTAATTGAGTATAAATTAAAATATTCATTAATTCAAAATTGATAACAATAATGTTAATCTTTTCAAGATGTTCAGTTTTGAAACAAATCTTCTTAATTAAACATGTTGACAATTAAAAAGGGTATCTTTTAATTCTAATCTTTTATTTTAACTTTTTACTAATAAAAAAAATGTTATCTTTCCAATTCACTCTTTTTATTGTAACTTTGGCAATACATACCTTCCCATTTGAAAACATGGAAACCATCCTTTGGTTCTTTTAATTGAATATTGGATTATAATATTCTTAAACTCAAAATTGGAATGAGACTCACACAATTTCCATGTAATTTAATTACATGGATTTCAAACATTGCACTTATTCCATAATAATGTCAACCATTCACATTACTTTTGATTCCCGCTATGAAATTTCAATTTTTCGGATTCGTTGGAAAGATTTTTTAAATAGATTCTAATATTTTTGGTTTCACTAAAATCTGATTTATTTTGCATCCTGTACAGTCAGTCAAAGTTAAAATTCAAATTTTAAAACTACCGCGCTATTTCTAACTCCTTTTATAATTTAAATAAAATTTATTCATTTTAACTTCGATTAAAATAAATTTATAGTCGTTATTATATAAGATAAATTATTTCAAATATTAAAAACCCATTAAAATGATTAAAATAAAAAATTTAATTCGGCCCAAAATTCTGGGTCGTTATAATTAATTTGTAACAACCCGGAAAATTAGAACCAGTTTAAAAATTTATGAGGAAGTTTTGCGCCAGAATTTCTGTTTCAAGTAACATATTGTTTTCTTTATTTTGTTAAATTGAAACTAAATCTGTTTAAGTTATATCGCAATGATTTATTTTAGACCATTGGTTTTATAAGTTTAATTTGGAGTCTAACTTATAGATCCAAGATTCTATGTTCATTTTAATAAATAAAATTTTATCTTAAAGATCTATTTAAACTTTATGCTCAATTAGTTAAATGTTAAATTGGTGGTCCATGTTTTATCTTTCCTAATTAAGTGTAACACTAGACTGGATAGTTTATATATATATACGTTATATTTATATATATATATATTTATTTGATTTAACATTGAACCTATTAAATGTATGTATGAAATAAATTATGTCTATTTTAAATTTAGTATTGACATTAATTGTGGTATTGCCATTAATTATATAAACTTAATTAAGATATTGCTATCTAAGAATATTCTAATAAAATTAAATGATTTAAATTTGAAACCATAAACTAAGGAAACACATGATTTTTAGCATGTGGATTTAGAATCCACATTTATTTGTATGCTATGTAATATTAGTCACATTATGTTTCTTTTAATTGTGTAGTAATGAAATTAATGAGAATAATTTTAATATATGGAGGCTAATGAATTTAATCCTATGACATATATATTATAAGATTTGACTGTTTTACCTTTTGTACTTATTAGTAGTTTTTTCATTTGTCATATTTCAAAACCTATAAATTAATTCTAATTCATTCATATGTACAGAGTTATCAATTAACTATACTTGCATACTATTAACTATTATATCACACAATTGAGGAATGAACCTATTTGATATATATATATATATATATATAATAAAAATAGTAAAAAAAAAATTTTTTTTTCATATCTCAGCACTGTTTATATATTCACACAAATGGAAGTATTTGATGCACCTTTATAATACCATAAATTAAGTTTCATTCAAGTTTTCAAATAAATCAATATACATGTTGTCCTTTATTTATTTCGTTTACTTATGTGATATGCCTTCTTATTACATTTACCTGCATGCTAATACGGTATCAATTTATACCATGAATAATTATGATTTATAGCATTTATGAATCAATCAATACAAATTAAAGCAAAATATAAAAGGTTTCTTTCTCCATTTTGTGGAATTTATGTATTCAATTAATTACTTCTGTAAGGGAAAGAAACTTAAAGTTTTTTTTCATATATATACTAGTTAGGATAAGTTTACAGTCAAAACACAAAACCCTATTCTAAATACGTAGCCGCCGCCCTTTACATTTTCAATGGCTGAAAATGCTCAAAAACAATTTGTTAATTCCTCCTAGTCTACCACAAATTAAAATATGAAATCAAGACAAATAATCAAGAGAAAAGCAAGATCTTTCTTCCTACGGGGATGATTAAATTTCATGAAGTATTCAGCATGGAAATCAAGCTCAACCGTTAGCCGGCGTTTCTTAGGCTCAAGGGAGCTTCGAGTTTCACGCTATTGTGGGGGAAGGAAGGCGACGAGCAAGGCTTCGAAGTGGCGGGGTTGGATGGTGGACTCTTTGGTCTTGGGGCGAGCGATGGGGGTAACTTGAGCGTGCGTTTTGGATTTTTTTCGAACGATCCGAGGAGAAGGACGAAGACGGCCGGTGTTCCCTTCACTAATCAATAATTCGATAAATTGGTGAGAAATTCTATCCTTTTATTTATTAGTTAAATTTTGTTAATAATAAATGTAGTGTTACTCATACGCTATAATACTCTGCTGAATGCCACATATGGTTCGATTCGTGATTTGTGTGTTCTGTCAATCAATTAAGGTTAACATTTGTGAGATTTCTATATTTTATTATTAAAATTTAATTATTCTTTGCTATGTGAATTCCTCATAAGTATGTCGTGAAATCTGAATTGATTGATGTTGTTATGTGAAATTATTGGTGTGATGATTATTGTGTTGAAAATAAAATTGTTGAAACCAAATGGTTGAATCAAAGTATACCATTTTGTGAAGTTGATTTGTCAATATAAAATCTTTAGTTTTGTTATGACTAGAAAGAACAAATTTTGATCGTCATTTTGTTTGTAATTAAAAGAACAAATTTCATCGTCATTTTGGTTTGCATTAAAAGTAAATAAACAAAATCATCATCTTGGTTTGCATTAAAAGTAAATAAACAAAATCATCGTTTTTGTCTGCATCATAAGCTAACAAACAAATTTTCACTTTGTTTATATATTGGACGTTAACAAACCAATTTAGCATTTCGTTGTATTGAAGTTATCAACGAAATTAGTCATTTGTCGCATTGAAATTTATAAAATAAATTTGTCATTTTGTCACCTTAAAATAGACACAAAAATATATGCATTTTTTTAGAATAGAAGTTGACCTTTTATTTACATTCTTTCATGTAAATAAAACAAAAATTAAAAATAATGAATTAGAAATGTATGTCTTTATACATTTAGAAGAAATAAATTAAAACATTCACTTTGACACATTGATAAGCATTAGACAAAAGTAAACATTTTTGTTCAACAAAAAGAGTTGAATAAAAGAATAGATTTTTACTGGCATATTGAACACAATAAAAGTGTAGAATTGGAAATTTTGTTTTATAGTCATATGGATTACAATAAGAAGTGTAGGATTAGGAATATTCATTTTTGTTAAAACATGATTAGTGTTGAAATAGCATTTTTGTTAAAACATTTATTTTTGCTCATTTTATAAGAATGAACATGAGACATTTCCTTTTTGTTCATTTTACAAGAATGAACATAAAATATTTCTTTTGGGGCATTTTATAAGAATGAAAATAAAACATTCTTTTTGGCCATTTTATAAGAATAAAACAAAAACATTTATTTTGTTATTTAGAAAAGAATGAATATGAAAGGCTCATTTTTGTCAAATGTAAAGAATGAAATAAAAACATTCTTTTTATCATTTGAAAAGAATAAAGTAAAAATACTCATTTTGTTTACGTTGAAATGAATTAGACAAGACTATCATTTTGTTTACATTGAAATGAATTAGACAAGACTGTCATTTTGTTTACATTAAAACGAATTAGATCAAATTTGTCATTTTGTTTACATCGAAATGAATTAGATTAAAACATAATTTTGGCTAGAAAATGAAAGGTAGGGTGAAATATACATTTTTTCTAGAAAATGTATATTAGAATAAAAAGTACATTTCTATTAGAAAATGTAAATTAAGATTAAAAGGACATTTTTGTCACTTTGAAATAAAGGAAATTAAAAGGACATTTTTGGTCACTTTGACATGAATGAAATAAAAAGGATATTTTTGTACATTTAAAGATGAATAAGATAAAAATGTATAATTTCATGCATTAGAAGTAATGAGTTAAAAATGTATATTTGCATACATTAAAAAGGATGAGTTAAAAATGTATATTTGCATACATTAAAAAGGATGAGTTGAAAATGTATATGTTTATATACATTAAGAAGAATGAATTGAAAATGTATATTTTTATAAATTAAGAAGAATGACTTCAGAATGTATATTTTTATACATTAAAAGTAATGAGTAAAAAATGTATATTTTTATACATTAAACAGAATGAATGATAAATTTTAGAATTGCTTTTTATTGTAATTTTATGTGGAATAAAAAGGAGTAGACTTTAGGGCTGCATTCTTTTTGTAAATAAAAGAATAAATTCTTTTTGTCAAATAAAAAGAACGAATGTCAAAAGGACATTTTTGTCAAATAAAAAGAACGAATGTGAAAAGGACATTTTTGTCAAATAAAAAGAATCAATGTGAGAAGGACACTTTTGTCAAATAAAAAGAACGAATGTGAAAAGGACATTTTTGTCAAATAAAAAGAATCAATGTGAAAAGGACATTTTTGTCAAATAAAAAGAATGAATATGAAATGCTCATTTTTGGCAAAATAAAAAGAAGGAAATAGAAATGGACATTTTTGTCACATTAAAAAGAAGTAGATCAAAATGTATAGTTTTGTGTACATTAAAAAGAAGTAGATCAAAATATATAGTTTAGTTTACATTAAAAAGAGTTTAACCAAAATAGTCATTTTTGGTCATTAAAAAGAGTTACACCAAAATATACATTTTTGGTCATTGAAAGAGGATTACAGAAAAGAGATAAATATTGATATTTTTATTGTCAATTAGTTACAATAAAAAGATTAAAGAAATAAAAGGTAATATTTTTATTGTCGATTAGTTACAATAAAAAGATCACACGTTATAAATATGATATTAGCGATGGCTTGGAGTACATGTCTGTCATGTTGAAATGTCTATTGTGCTAAATATAACGTTTGTGTATTCAAACTGAATATTACACTTTCATTTACAAGTCATCCAACTTGTTTATGTGATTGGGACGATAATTTGCACACATCGCCCAAGTGCACAAATAATCTATTATTTGTTTGTTGAATGAAACCCCACACGGCTGTTGATGATATTTGATCCACATTAGTCCCAATATTTAATGTAGAATCCACTTTGGTTGTTAGTTTGATGCTTCATAATTATTTATCATGATTATTGATTACATGCAATATATGGTTGTTGATTGAGTCACATTCCAATAAAGAATATCTTAGAAAAAGGATATTTTAGAAAATATCTTAGAAAAAGTATATTTTAGAAAAAGAATATATTTTAGGAAAATATTTTTTTTATTGAAATGAACTTGTATTAACTAGAATAAATCATTAAATTTAGATTTAATGTAGTTTTCCAATTTGTTAATATTTAATTGAAGTTAAATTAAATAAACTGGATTTTGGGTTTGGCGTCAATAGCGTCTTAAATAACACTGTTCTTAAACCCCATATGAAAAGAATAAATCTTTAAATTAAGATTATTAAAATTTTCAGTTATACTTAGAAATTGGAAATAAAAAGGAATGTGAGTTGGGTTTTGTAACAACCCGTATTTTCAATAACCTGTAATAACATAAATCGAGGCAGAATTTAATTCTAAAATGGGAATCAAGAGAAACGGGCTATGCCATTGTGTTCGTCTCGGAAAAATACGCGAAATAGAGTCCGAGTTTTCGAAAATCGGAGTCCGTATGACCAAGATATGGCCTCGCGAAGTTTCACGAAAATTCCCAAATTAAAGTATACTTAATTAAGTGAAATGGGTTGTGTAGATATATATATATATATATATATATTGATATATATATATATAATTGAAAATTTAATAAATAAATATGCAAAAATGCTCAAAACAGCGAATTGGGAGAGGGGAATAACCGAACCGGCCGATTTTTGAAGTCGACCCGAGCCCGCTGGGTCGACTAGGGGTTAATCCAGGGTGTTTGGCTGTCAACCCGTGGGCCGATTCGCTCAAGTGCAGATTTTGCATTTGAATGGTTCTCATGGTCCATCTTTAATCTAAAGGCCCTAGATGGTTCCTACACTTGACTTCTTCCCCAAGACATGCTTTGATGGCTTGGATTGAATCTAGGGTTAATCCTATGGCCTAAAACACTTGCCTAATCTATAAATAAGACCCTAACCTACCCTAATTCATTCATAATTAAACCTAGTGACTAAACTATGGCAAAATGCTAGCTCTCATGGCCTCCACTAATTTTATGAAGAGGGTTGCATACTAATCACTCTCTAATCAACTTCTAATCCCTTCTTAGCATCTTAATCTTCTTCATTTGGTGTTCAAAGTTGCTAGTTGTGAGTTTCTATCACTTTGATGATCTTTTGGTAAACTAATTAGATGAGATGTGATGAGATTTATGGTTTTGTATGTGGGTTAATGAGCTTTGAATCATATGATATGATGTTAGCATTAATCTTATGTTTATGCATGTTGAGTATGTAAGCTTATGCAAGTTTAATATGATGTATGTTATGTTTGCATGATGCTAAATATGCAAGTTGTGGGCTATGTAATCATATGCATGTTATGCAAGTTCATGGTAATATGCTATGCAAGTTACATGTTTGTTAATATGCAAGTTACATGTTTGTTAATAGGCAAGTTACATGTATGTAAATATGCAAGTTACATGTTTGTTAATATGCAAGTTACATGTATGTAAATATGCAAGTTACATGTTTGTTAATATGCAAGTTACATGTTTGTTAATATGCAAGTTACATGTATGTAAATATGCAAGTTACATGTTTCTTTATATGCAAGTTACATGTTTGTTAATATGCGAGTTACATGTATGTAAATATGCAAGTTACATGTTTATTAATATGCAAGTTCATGATGACACATTATGCAAGTCTATAAGCTAATATGCAAGTTTGTTATGCAAAATGAATATGTAAGTTATGTGACATATTATATGCAAGTTATGTGACATGTTATGCAAGTTCATATGCAAGTTATGTGTTTGTTAATATGCAAGATGGCACCTTTGAAACATGTTCATTCATATGCAAGTTGACACCTTTTATATGTGTTATATCATGAACGAAATTACGTGGGAACGATGGGGTAATTAAATGCATAAGTTAATAAGATTGTGTGAAATTAATATAATTATGCATAACACAAAATAAATAAACATAGTATGGGAATTTGCCTATTTGGTTAGGTGTACCCATACTATGTGTTGGGAATTTACCTATTGAGTTAGGTCTACCCCATGGGAATTTACCTATTAAGTTAGGTCTACCCATGTTAAGAAAACTTGATTAATTAGGGATAATTAATATAAAATTATGAGGGTGATTAATTAGGTGTAATTAATTGACTAAGACACGAGGTTGGACTCAGTTGTAGCGTAAAACTGCCCGGACCCAACCGGCTTAACCAGTTGCTACAAATGTTAGCCCAATGTGAGAGGTCTTAGGCACAAACTAAATACGTAATTAATGTAAAGACACGAGGTTAGACTCTGTTATGACATAAGGCTGCCCGGACCCAACCGGCTTAACCAGCGGTCATAAAAGACAGTCTAATGTGAGAGGTCTTTACAAAGGTTACGTTCTTAATTAATTAATTAAGAAACACTTAACCACAATAGCATGTAGAGGGACATGAGGGGTTAAGTGGGTGCCTCGGGTGGCATGAGAAAATCTAGTGGTTGCCTTGGGTGGCAATAGAAAATACGATTAGAATACTTAACCAAAATAGAACATGTAATTAAAACATGATTAAAGGGTTAAGTGGGATATACTAGAAAAAGGGACAAGCTTAGGTGGGTAGCTTGTGGAGGCCCATTTCAACCAGTAACCCATACGTATCTTTGTGGGCTCGACCCATGTCGAGGACGGGACACGCATACTGGGCTTGACTGTAAGAGGCAAACGGGTTAGCGGTGGCAACGCAAGTCCAACGGGCTTCATATGCGTGAGTGGGCCCGGGCTGGTAGGTAAGCCGTTGTTGCATCGAGTAGATATAAGCCGTGCACCTTTAGTTTCATCAGGTTGCCACATTGGGGAATGATACATCCCACGGTGGGGCCAGCACGGGTATCTACGTTAGGGAGCCGATCGAATGGGAAGTAGTGTGTACACCTAGTGGATTGTAGGGCCCCGTGGCGCCTACTTGGTCACCTAGGGGTACGCAGGTACTAATTAGTAAATTTTATAAGTCCTTGGGTGGGATCAACCTTTAAGTTAGGAACGACTGGTGTGGTGCAGTTTAGTAATTTACCTTAGGGAGGGTAGATGCGTCTTTATCCTTTATCTTCGTTTAGTTGACTGCTTAGGGTAGCCATTCATCCCTATATGTTACCGTATATCAGTTTATGTCTTCTCTGGTTACTTTAACGATTGTATTGTTAAAGTTATAGGACTCGCTCAGACTTATGTCTGACCCTGTTGTTTTTATCTTTTTCCCAACCCTCAGGTCCTACGGTGGATCCTAGCAGTAGTGGAGCTTGATCGGATTGCTGTTCCAGTCTTTAGGAGCTTGGATAGATGTAAAGCTCCAGTTATCCAGTTATCTTTTCTTTTGTTTGGCTATTGTATGAGAGTGGGATTATGTACTTCTTTATTTTGATGGATATTGTACTTGACCTTTATTGTGGTTTTATGATGTAACCAGACATGTTTTACTTCCGCTGTTATGAGATGATGTTTTAAAATTTCAAGTACTATTTATATCTGTCTTGTTGTAATTTTTCTGTTCTATATTCACTAAAATACTCCACCGATGCTATGGCATTCCCTTAGTGAGTGATCATAGCGGGAGTGGGGTGTTACACGTGGTATCAGAGCTTAAGGTTACCAGAACAGATAAAATTTTTGAGAAAAACTACTTTCTAAGAGTATTTTCGAAGAAAGTATTTTTAAAAGCATGTCTTCTAAGAGAAAAAGTTTTTGAAAAAGAAAAGCATAATCCCCAATAGCCATATCTTTATCTTTCGGAATCTCCTTTTTGAATCTTTCCTCTTTCGTTTCAGCATGGCTGAAGATCTTAACATCCCGGAGGGTTTAGTTATACCACTATGGTATAGGAGGTTGCAAGAGGCTAGGGCCGCGGCTGCGGGTCCGGCCAATGCTACTACACCAGAGACAACCGCTCCTCCTCCTCAGCCTAGAGTGGATAATTTTTCTAAGGTTTGCAAGGAGTTCAAGGCTATAGGAGGAAAACCTTTTCTTGGTTCAGAGACTTTCGTAGAGGCTAGAGATTGGCTTAAGGAAGTGGAAGAGTTGCTAGATATCTTTGAAGTGGAAGAGGGAAAGAAAGTCAAGTTGGCGGCTTGGTTAATGAAGGGAGAGGCCTCATTCTGGTGGGAGGTCACTAATGGAGAACGCCCTGTTGACTCTTGGGCAGATTTTAAGCAAAGGTTTGGGGCTAAGTTTCTCTCAAGGGCGGAAGAGAATCTGTTTATGGAGAAGTTCTTGAATTTGAAGCAAGGGAATCTCACGGTGAAAGAATATGTCAACAAATTCAATCAATTAGCAAGGTTTGGCATAGAGTTGGTGAATACACCGGAGAAGAAGGCTTTGAGGTTCGTTAGAGGCTTGAACGAACCATTGCAAGGAATAGCTATGACTCACATTCCTATGGGGGCCACTTTTGAGAAGCTTGTCTACATGGCACTTATGCATGAGGATGATAAGAATTCTAAGGCACCAGAGAAAAAGGGGGATCAGAAGAAACC
Source organism: Allium sativum (assembly GCA_030737875.1). Taxonomy (NCBI): domain Eukaryota; kingdom Viridiplantae; phylum Streptophyta; class Magnoliopsida; order Asparagales; family Amaryllidaceae; genus Allium; species Allium sativum. The sequence continues at coordinate 32,139 of JASFAX010003894.1, forward strand.
GCAACAGCAACAACAAGGCAAGGGCGGAAAAGGCAATGGTGACAAAAAGAAGACGAAGAAGAAGTGCTTCAATTGTGGAACACCAGGACACCTCAGTAAGGATTGTCGCAAAAAGAAGAAGACCGGTTGCTTTCATTGTGGTGAAGCAGGGCATCTTGTGAAAAACTGCCCAAAGAAGGGGCAGAAGACGGGGTCTACCTCAGGAGGCCAGGTGCAAGCTCTTATAGCACCACCTCAGTCAGGGGGGCAAGTTCAGGTTCTCTCAGTTCCACCGATTCAGCAGAGAGGTAGAACTATTTCCGTTGAAAGTCTGGTTTTTCTGTTTGATCATCCAGTTCGTACTTTGTTTGACTCTGGCGCATCGCATTCTTTTATCTCATCATCGTTAGTTGAGTCACTGCACTTAGACACCAGTCTAGTTGATGATCCCTTGGTTGTCTCAAACCCAATTGGGGGCTCCATATATCTGTCTATGATATGTTTGGGTTTGAAGATTTCTATACTTAGCGTTGAGTTTAGATGTGATGCTTTTGTATTGGGCTTCACGGGCTATGGGTTGATCTTGGGCATGGACTGGTTATCCAGTAATGGTGCCGTTCTTGATTGCGAAAGGAGAGTTGTCAGGCTCATGACCCGCTTGGGTAACACTCTCGAGATCTCTTGCAATCCCATGGAATCTGTTTTGCTAAGTTATCTTGAATCGCTCGATGCTTCGGTCGAAAGTTTGTGTTCTGTCAGAGTAGTCCGGGAATATCCGGATGTGTTTGAAGAAGTAAAGGGTTTGCCTCCGAAGCGGGAGATAGATTTCCGAATTTATTTGGTGGATAATGCCAAACCAGTGTCTTTGCCAGTACGCCACATGGCTCCTCGTGAGAGAAGAGAACTTCATAAGCAAGTAGGGGAGTTGCTTGAGAAGGGGTTCATAAGGCGAAGTATATCGGAGTGGGGAGCTCCAGTAGTGTTTGCCACGAAGGCGGATGGGTCCCTCAGACTTTGTGTGGATTATAGGGAACTTAATAAGCTCACGAAGAAGAATAGACACCCATTACCGAGGATAGATGATCTCTTTGATCAGTTGGTTGGCGCGTCAGTATTTTCGCAGATGGACTTAGCTACAGGGTTTCATCAGTTAAGAGTGGCGGAGGACAGTATAGAGAAGACTGCTTTCCGGACTCCGGATGGTTTTTATGAGTGGCTAGTGATGCCATTTGGGTTGACAAACGCCCCCGCATACTTTGTTGATCTCATGAGTAGAGTGTTCAGAGAGTATCTGAATAAGTTTGTAGTAGTTTTTGTGGATGACATCTTGGTCTTTTCCAAGAATGAAGAAGAGCATGCCTTACATCTCAAGGAAGTGTTGGAGACTCTTCGAGCGCATAGTCTTAAAGCTAAATTCTCTAAATGCCATTTTTGGAGAAGAGAAGTGCGATTCTTAGGGCATGTGGTCTCTAAGGAAGGGATAGCTGTGGATCCCGCAAAGATAGTATCTATCCAGGATTGGAAAGTTCCTAGAAATGCTACCGAGGTAAGAAGTTTCTTGGGGTTGGCAGGATATTATAGGAAGTTCATCAAAGACTTCGCGAAGATATCAGCCCCATTAACCCGCTTGACGAAGAAGAATCTGGTTTTCTCATGGGATGTAGATTGTGATGATGCTTTCCGACGGTTAAAGAGAGCTTTGACCACCGCTCCAGTTTTAGTGCTTCCAGATGGGAGTAAGCCGTTTGTTGTTTATACCGATGCTTGTGGAACAGGATAAGGCGCAGTCTTGATGCAGGAGGGAAGGGTAATAGCCTATGGAGGGAGACAATTGAGAGTGCATGAGAAGAATTACCCTACCCATGATCTAGAGTTGGCCGCGATTGTTTTCGCACTTAAGTCTTGGCGCCATTATCTTCTTGGTGAGAGATTCGAGTTGTTCACCGACCATAAATCATTGAAGTACTTATTCTCTCAGAAGGATTTAAACTTAAGACAGCAAAGGTGGATGGAGTTCTTAGCATCCTATGATTTCGAGATAGCGTATACCCCTGGTAAGGGTAACGTGGTGGCAGACGCCTTAAGTAGAAAAAGGCTATCTTTGAGTCCATTGTTCGTGGAACGACGAAGCTTGGAGTTTCTTTCTTTGTTTGACTTCAGACCTTCTGTTGATTTTGTACCTGGTTTGTTGGCATCCTTGGAGGTTAGACCTACTCCTTTGAGACGGATTGGCGAGGCTCAGCGAGACGACCCACAGTTGGTTGTGTTGGTAGAGAAGCTTATAAGAGGGGAGTCGTCCAGCCATTTGGGTAGATACACCATAGATGATAAGGGATGGTTGCATAGAGACGGTAGACTTTGTGTACCGCAAGATGAGGGTTTGAAGAAGGCTATTTTGGATGATGCACATCGTTCAAGAATGACTATTCATCCCGGTGGAGACAAAATGTACCAAGACATGAAGAGAGTTTTCTTCTGGGCCGGTATGAAGAAAGATGTGGCCGAGTATGTGGCTAGATGCTTAGTGTGCCAACAAGTGAAAGTGGAGCAAAGGAAACCCGGTGGGTTGCTACACCCATTGGAAGTTCCACAGTGGAAGTGGGATAGTGTCTCGATGGATTTCATCGACGGGTTACCGAGATCGAGGAAGGGCAATACGGGAATTTGGGTTGTGGTAGACAGACTTACCAAGAGTGCCCATTTTATACCCGTAAAGAGTAAGAGGACCGCTCCATGGCTTGCTTCAGTCTATGTTAGAGAGATTGTTAGATTGCATGGCGTACCATCCAGCATTGTGAGTGATCGAGATCCTATTTTCACTAGTGAGTTTTGGAGAAGTTTGCAAGAGGCGGTAGGGACTCAGTTGTGTTTGAGCACCGCATATCATCCTCAGACGGACGGTCAGACCGAGAGGGTGAACCGTATCTTAGAAGATCTTTTGAGGCTTTGTATCTTGGATTTTGGAGGTACATGGGAAGAACATCTTCCTTTGGTGGAGTTCGCATATAATAACAGCTTTCAGTCCAGTATTGGTATGGCTCCTTTCGAAGCTCTTTATGGAAGGCCTTGTCGATCTCCTACATGTTGGTGGGAATCTACGGATAAGATCTTGCTTGGGCCGGATATGGTTAGAGAGACTTCAGAGAAGATTGATTTAATTCGAAAAAGGATGAAAGCAGCGCAAGATAGACAGAAATCTTATGCGGATCGGAGAAGGACGGATCTTGAGTTTGAGGTTGGGGACATGGTTTTTGTCAAAGTATCTCCATTGAGAAATGTTGTTCGCTTTGGGTCCGTAGGGAAGTTAGCACCGAGATTTGTTGGGCCGTTTCCTATTAAGGAAAGGATTGGACGGATGGCATATAGGGTGGAGTTGCCCGACAGACTTAGTGGTGTTCATGATGTATTCCATGTATCACATTTGAGGAAGTGCTTACATGAGACCGCGGAGGTGGTAGAGCCGAGCTTGCTTAGAGATGTAGAGGTAGAGCGTGATGCGACGATTCGACGAGCTCCTACTCGCATCCTTGGGTCAGAAACTAGGAAGTTGAGGAACAGAGAAGTTCAGCTAGTTAAAGTGCAATGGGGAGATGACGAAAGCAATGCTACTTGGGAGACGGAAGCAAAGATGCGTTCTTTGTATCCATTTCTTTTTGAGAGTATGTCTTTTAACTTCTCCTTTATTGCTTGTCTAGTACTTATCTTATCTTTAGTATATCCTCTCGCTAATACCTATGACCTTTAGATAGGGTAAAACCTATGGTTGAAACATGTGTTTGAAACATGTTATGGTTGATGGATGCATATGGATGCAATTGTTTGCTAGTGGTTGCTCGTGGATGCATATACACACACATTAGGCACTAGATCGGCTCAGTCACTTCATGTTGCATATTGCATAAATGGATGTGGTAGTTAGATTGATGGATGTATCATGGCTGTGTTATCATATGGATGATGCATTTTTGTGTATGGTTGTGCACGCATGTAGAAATTTGTATGTGTCAATAGGGTTTCGCATACATATTGGATGCATGGCACTATCATGGTTTGCATTAAGGAGGTTTACTGTATCAGTAACCGCCTGATTTTCGCATTAGGTAAGTACATATACACACACTTTTGCATATATCCATCCAGCATTTAGAATCTTGTAAGGACAATGATTGCTCGTGGATGATGCTTTGAGTAGATGGATGATTGGATGGTAGGATACGTTCTTCCTAACTTGAAGATTTCGGGGACGAAATCCTTTAAGGAGGGGAGAATGTAACAACCCGTATTTTCAATAACCTGTAATAACATAAATCGAGGCAGAATTTAATTCTAAAATGGGAATCAAGAGAAACGGGCTATGCCATTGTGTTCGTCTCGGAAAAATACGCGAAATAGAGTCCGAGTTTTCGAAAATCGGAGTCCGTATGACCAAGATATGGCCTCGCGAAGTTTCACGAAAATTCCCAAATTAAAGTATACTTAATTAAGTGAAATGGGTTGTGTAGATATATATATATATATATATATATATATATATATTGATATATATATATATATAATTGAAAATTTAATAAATAAATATGCAAAAATGCTCAAAACAGCGAATTGGGAGAGGGGAATAACCGAACCGGCCGATTTTTGAAGTCGACCCGAGCCCGCTGGGTCGACTAGGGGTTAATCCAGGGTGTTTGGCTGTCAACCCGTGGGCCGATTCGCTCAAGTGCAGATTTTGCATTTGAATGGTTCTCATGGTCCATCTTTAATCTAAAGGCCCTAGATGGTTCCTACACTTGACTTCTTCCCCAAGACATGCTTTGATGGCTTGGATTGAATCTAGGGTTAATCCTATGGCCTAAAACACTTGCCTAATCTATAAATAAGACCCTAACCTACCCTAATTCATTCATAATTAAACCTAGTGACTAAACTATGGCAAAATGCTAGCTCTCATGGCCTCCACTAATTTTATGAAGAGGGTTGCATACTAATCACTCTCTAATCAACTTCTAATCCCTTCTTAGCATCTTAATCTTCTTCATTTGGTGTTCAAAGTTGCTAGTTGTGAGTTTCTATCACTTTGATGATCTTTTGGTAAACTAATTAGATGAGATGTGATGAGATTTATGGTTTTGTATGTGGGTTAATGAGCTTTGAATCATATGATATGATGTTAGCATTAATCTTATGTTTATGCATGTTGAGTATGTAAGCTTATGCAAGTTTAATATGATGTATGTTATGTTTGCATGATGCTAAATATGCAAGTTGTGGGCTATGTAATCATATGCATGTTATGCAAGTTCATGGTAATATGCTATGCAAGTTACATGTTTGTTAATATGCAAGTTACATGTTTGTTAATAGGCAAGTTACATGTATGTAAATATGCAAGTTACATGTTTGTTAATATGCAAGTTACATGTATGTAAATATGCAAGTTACATGTTTGTTAATATGCAAGTTACATGTTTGTTAATATGCAAGTTACATGTATGTAAATATGCAAGTTACATGTTTCTTTATATGCAAGTTACATGTTTGTTAATATGCGAGTTACATGTATGTAAATATGCAAGTTACATGTTTATTAATATGCAAGTTCATGATGACACATTATGCAAGTCTATAAGCTAATATGCAAGTTTGTTATGCAAAATGAATATGTAAGTTATGTGACATATTATATGCAAGTTATGTGACATGTTATGCAAGTTCATATGCAAGTTATGTGTTTGTTAATATGCAAGATGGCACCTTTGAAACATGTTCATTCATATGCAAGTTGACACCTTTTATATGTGTTATATCATGAACGAAATTACGTGGGAACGATGGGGTAATTAAATGCATAAGTTAATAAGATTGTGTGAAATTAATATAATTATGCATAACACAAAATAAATAAACATAGTATGGGAATTTGCCTATTTGGTTAGGTGTACCCATACTATGTGTTGGGAATTTACCTATTGAGTTAGGTCTACCCCATGGGAATTTACCTATTAAGTTAGGTCTACCCATGTTAAGAAAACTTGATTAATTAGGGATAATTAATATAAAATTATGAGGGTGATTAATTAGGTGTAATTAATTGACTAAGACACGAGGTTGGACTCAGTTGTAGCGTAAAACTGCCCGGACCCAACCGGCTTAACCAGTTGCTACAAATGTTAGCCCAATGTGAGAGGTCTTAGGCACAAACTAAATACGTAATTAATGTAAAGACACGAGGTTAGACTCTGTTATGACATAAGGCTGCCCGGACCCAACCGGCTTAACCAGCGGTCATAAAAGACAGTCTAATGTGAGAGGTCTTTACAAAGGTTACGTTCTTAATTAATTAATTAAGAAACACTTAACCACATTAGCATGTAGAGGGACATGAGGGGTTAAGTGGGTGCCTCGGGTGGCATGAGAAAATCTAGTGGTTGCCTTGGGTGGCAATAGAAAATACGATTAGAATACTTAACCAAAATAGAACATGTAATTAAAACATGATTAAAGGGTTAAGTGGGATATACTAGAAAAAGGGACAAGCTTAGGTGGGTAGCTTGTGGAGGCCCATTTCAACCAGTAACCCATACGTATCTTTGTGGGCTCGACCCATGTCGAGGACGGGACACGCATACTGGGCTTGACTGTAAGAGGCAAACGGGTTAGCGGTGGCAACGCAAGTCCAACGGGCTTCATATGCGTGAGTGGGCCCGGGCTGGTAGGTAAGCCGTTGTTGCATCGAGTAGATATAAGCCGTGCACCTTTAGTTTCATCAGGTTGCCACATTGGGGAATGATACATCCCACGGTGGGGCCAGCACGGGTATCTACGTTAGGGAGCCGATCGAATGGGAAGTAGTGTGTACACCTAGTGGATTGTAGGGCCCCGTGGCGCCTACTTGGTCACCTAGGGGTACGCAGGTACTAATTAGTAAATTTTATAAGTCCTTGGGTGGGATCAACCTTTAAGTTAGGAACGACTGGTGTGGTGCAGTTTAGTAATTTACCTTAGGGAGGGTAGATGCGTCTTTATCCTTTATCTTCGTTTAGTTGACTGCTTAGGGTAGCCATTCATCCCTATATGTTACCGTATATCAGTTTATGTCTTCTCTGGTTACTTTAACGATTGTATTGTTAAAGTTATAGGACTCGCTCAGACTTATGTCTGACCCTGTTGTTTTTATCTTTTTCCCAACCCTCAGGTCCTACGGTGGATCCTAGCAGTAGTGGAGCTTGATCGGATTGCTGTTCCAGTCTTTAGGAGCTTGGATAGATGTAAAGCTCCAGTTATCCAGTTATCTTTTCTTTTGTTTGGCTATTGTATGAGAGTGGGATTATGTACTTCTTTATTTTGATGGATATTGTACTTGACCTTTATTGTGGTTTTATGATGTAACCAGACATGTTTTACTTCCGCTGTTATGAGATGATGTTTTAAAATTTCAAGTACTATTTATATCTGTCTTGTTGTAATTTTTCTGTTCTATATTCACTAAAATACTCCACCGATGCTATGGCATTCCCTTAGTGAGTGATCATAGCGGGAGTGGGGTGTTACAGGTTTATTGTGAACTGTGTTTTTAAGCGACATGTGTTCTTTAACCCAACCGACAGTGAAAATATGATCTGGAATTTATAAACCTTTATTTAAGATTTAAATGGGAATTTTCCAAAAGTAAAGTTTTCCAATTTAATTTATTAAACTAGGATTGGATGGAATTCGAATTTATAATAACCGAGATAAGCTTCTGTAAAAGATGACCAATACTACATATGGAATTTAAGAGGCTTTGCCGTTATTCCATTTATATTATTGGTCGGATACAGAAATTTATAACGATTATATATTGATTTGATTTCTGTGAAGAGTCCGTATTGAATAGAAGATGATTTTGGGTTTACCGTGAACTATGTTTTAAATGACATTAGTTCTTTAACCCAGTTAAAGATAAGATTAATTTCTTAAATTTAAATAATCATTGAATAATGATTTTTGGTATTTATAACCAAATTGGTGTTTTGATAAATCTTTAAGGAAAAGATTTAAAGATAGTTTAAAGAATTTATCTTTGATAGAATAATGCAAATATTTTATTAGAAGAATATTCTGAATTGGAATGAGGCGTTGGATGTGCTTTTATAGTACTTGATTTTTAATTATAAAAATACGCAAGTTATTCGGAAAGATCGGATTCAGCCCATTCCAAACAATTACTATGACGATGAAGAGTCAAAGATAAAGGCGGTGGTTGAAGACCGACAATCTTCACATCGAATGAATGTGTTGCTACTGAGACTCATTATGGGAGGAGCTACCTTGAAAGGGCTTCACTGGTAGCCGTCCAGACGTATTGTTGATTGTCCGGATATGCGAGGACCTCTCAGGTATCTCCGGTTCCGTTCAGACCCATAACGGACTTGTAAATGGATGTGTGTCTGACATTGGATTTCGTTCCATGCGAATTAGATTGATTTTTATTAATGTATATCTGATTGGTGGTGGAGAATTTATTCTCTGCTTAACACCCTGGTATGTATTAATAGTGATTGATCGCATGGCGTGAATTGCCAATGTGGCACGCCAAGATGCAATTGATTAAGGCTTTTGTTGAAAAGCAGGGCCTTGTGGGATGATCAAAGTATAGACTATTACGGCATAGCTTTGTGTATAGCGTGACTTCGTGAGCCTCACAATCCGATATGAGTCAAAAACGGGAGTAGGACTGCAGGGAGTGCACACGTTTCTTTCTAGTTAGGAGAAATGCCGGTGCTTTAACTGGCTGGTATTTTACTTATGTGGACGACAGATTTTGGGGCGCCTCGGTTTTTTACAGGCCGTTAGTGGTCATACTATAGGTCTAAAGGGACCGGGAAGCGTGTGTTTAGGCATAATTAATCCACTACCCTTAGGTAGGGACCGACCCTGAAGATCCAAGGGTTGCCTATAGGTGTGATCCTGAGGCATTCGCCAGAGTGTCTCGAATCGGAGTGGAGCTTGCCCCTAGCCTCGACTCATGATGG
>JASFAX010003895.1:0-41122 GCA_030737875.1 Allium sativum
GCCTACTTTTTTCCACTCCGGAGCACGTGCATGCCCATGCTCCATCGGAACCTACACTGCTGCACCACTTGCCACTATTTTGACTGCTTATAATCAGTCCAGTAATCGTGCCCTACCCTGCCTAGCTCAGGGTACCATGATACATCTATGTGGGTTACTGCTGAAATGGGTCCCCGTTACTAGGGTTTCCTAACCAACAAATTATAATGGTTAAGTGTTCTCAATTTAACTTAACCCCACTCATTTTCTTAATTAACATGTTGTACTGGTTAAGTGTTGCCTATTCATATGTTACTTAACCTTCTCACTGATTCACGCATGTTTATTTAACGGTTAAGTTTGTGGGTCTATATATACTAATATTACCAACTTACCCAAGATTTACTTAACCCTTCCCCGTATCAAGTCCATATGTATTATTGGTTAAGCTTGCCTTAACTCTATCCCCTTTGTTCATGTAATATTGATTAAGTTGTCTTCTTGCCCATGTTAACTTAACCCACCCACCTAACATGTTGTATTGGTTAAGTGTCGCCTGTTCATATGTTACTTAAACTTTCCATTCTTAGCATGTCTGGTCCTTAGCTTTAATTTATTCATTAAAGCACCAACCTCTCGCATTAGAACTGTTGTTTGTGGTTGCTGGATGTACCGGGCGGTTCCGGGCAGACTTCTACCGCAAACTCATTCTAACCTCGGGTTTTTGGGCTTAATGCGCTAACTTCTCACATTAGATCTATGTTGTTGCAGTCGCTGGATGTGTCGGGCGGTTCTGGGCAGTCTTACACCGCAACTCAATCTAACCTCGGGTTAGGCACGTTCATCTTTTAGCCAATTTACATATTTACTATTCATATCCAAGTTTATATTAAATTATCCATAAGTGTGGTCAATTCAAATTATGCAACATTTTCTAGTTATGCCCAAAATTAATTATATGATAACAACCTATTTTTATGCTAATTACAAAATATTCAACTTTTACCCAAACTTTTCCCCAACGTTCCCACGTCGTTCGTACGTATAGTTCATGTGATACGTTAGGCTCGCAATTAGCCCAACTCATAAAAAAAGGGGAAGAAACACTTGACATCATAACCGACATAAACAATATAGATCTAAGACAGCATAAATCTAGTAAACATATACAAATAGATCCAATCAACATATGGAATGCGAACTAGCATAGATCTAAACATAAACTTGCACGGATTTAAACATATGAACTAGTCTGGATCTAATCATATAAACATGTAGATCTAAACATATGAACATATAGTTCTAAACATATGGACTGATATGGGACTAATCATATAAACATGTAGATCTAAACATATGAACATAAAGTTCTAAACATATGGAATGATATGGATCTAATCATATAAACATGTAGTTCTAAATATGAACACATAGTTCTAAACATATGGACTGATACGGATCTAATCATATAAACATGTAGATCTAAACATATGAACATATAGTTCTAAACATATGGACTGAAATGGATCTAATCATATAAACATGTAGATCTAAACATATGAACATATTGTTCTAAACATATGGACTGATATGGATCTAATCATATAAACATGTAGATCTAAACATATGAATATATAAAATATGATCTTATATATATGAACATGACTTGCAAATAATCTTTCATAACTTGCATAGATCGAGAAAACTTGCATACATAACTTGCATATGTAATTAGGCATATGAATTAACATAGAACATAACTTGCATATAATGAATCAAATCAAGCATAAATCAAAACGTAGTTTGCAAAGACATAAACTTTATATGATTTACAAACATTTTCATATAGTCCAATTCATATCTCATCACAATTACATTTAAACAATTATCTTGTGAAAGTAATTGCGCTCACAGAAAACGGGTCTTGAATTCTGGGATCTGATTTCTGAAATTGCTAAGCTAATCCGTTGATGTAGGCGTTGATTCGTTCGTTGTTGTTCTAGAATTCCTTTTTTGCAATTCCTTGGCTTTGAATCTTTATCTCTTTTTTTTTATCTTTAATCTAGAATTTGATTTGTTATGGTTGCGGCTAGGTTAGTTTGTAGGTGAACAGCATGACGACATCATAGTTTAGGGTTGTGAGGTTAGGATTTAGGTTTAGCTATGTATATATAGAAGTTTAGAATTAATATGAGCCTTTAGATCAATCTAGGATTCATCAAAGCCATCCAAACCCAAGAGAGCCAACCAGAACATAACACATATGCCCTAACACCTTAGAAAATCGTCACTGTCTAGATCAGTTCACTGGAGTCGACCCCTACAGGGGGGTCAACACCTATGTCGACACCCCTATAGGGGGGTCGACACCCTATGGCGGGACTTGTCCCGCCCAGGCTTCTCTGCAAATTTTGAATTTCGAACTCGATTTATTTAATTATTAATTTAATTTCTGCTTAAACTTGAAAACTTCTAACCTCCGTAACTTCTTCATACAGAGCCCGGTGCACGCAAACTCGGACTCTATCTCAAGAATAATTCCGAGACGAACGCAATGGCATAACTGTCACTCAAATCTTCTTTTAAAGATTAATTATTCTTTAATTATCTCTTATGTCCCGTTTTAAAATTACGGGGTTTTACATTCCCCCCTACTTGAAGGATTTCTTCCCCGAAATCTTCAAGTCAAGAAGAATGTGTATCCTACCATCCAACAACCATCTACTCAACCATTCAATCACAGGCATCCATTGTCCTTAAAGAGGTTTCTAAAGCTTTGGTGATCATATGCATAGTTTGTGTATATGTCCTTATCTAATGCAAAATCAGGCAGTCTACTGATTCAGTTGACCTCCTTAATGCGAATTATGTCAGTGCCATGAGTGCATCATGTATGCAATTATTCCTAATCGTACTTTATAACTTCTACATAAGTGCACAATCATTCATACAAATGCAACCTCTATATGATAACACATCAAGTTTCAATCCATATACAAATACGTATATGCATGTGCAATATGAAAGTGACTGAGCCGATCTAGTGTCTAATGTGTGTGTAAATGCATCCACGAGCAACCACTGACAAACATTTGCATCTAGCAAACATAACATGTCTTAACACATGTTTACAACCATAGGATCTTCCTACCTAAAGATCAAAAATTTAACCGAGAGGATACACTAAACGATAGGACAAGTCTAAACAAAGTGATAGAAAAAGGAGAAGTTAAGAATATCCCCTCAAAAAAAAGGATACAGCGTGCGCATCTTGTCTTTTGTCTCTCAAGTCATGTCTCCCTGATCATCTTTCCATTGGATTTTAACCAACTTGACCTCTCTATTACGTAACTCCTTGATCTCCGATCCAAGGATGCATTTAGGAGCTCGTATAATCGTGACATCTTGTTCCACTTCCACTTCTTTAAGCATGCTCGGCTCCACTATTTCTACGGTATCATGTAAACACTTCCTCACATGCGACACGTGAAACATGTCATGAACACCACTAAGCTTTTTCGGCAACTTCACTCTATGGTCTGTCCAATTCTTTCTGTAATGGGGGATTGCCCTATGAACCTTGGTGCTAATTTCCCTACACTCCCCAAAGTGAACTACGTTCCTCCACAGTGACACTTAAATAAAAACCCTGTCTCCAACATCGAACTCAATGTCGGTTCGTCTCTTGTTAGTGTTTGACTTTTGTCATCCATGTGCCATCTTCATTCATCTTCGAATCAAGTTTATCTCCTCACAAGTTTCCCTAACCATATCTGGCCCAAGTAAAATCTTATTCGTAGATTCCCACCAACAAGATGGTGATTGACACGGTCGTCCATAAAATTCCTAATACTAGCTTAATAACTGTTGTTATAAGCGAACTCCGCAAATGGAAAGTGCTCTTCTCATGTCCTCCAAAATCTAGGATGCATAACCTCAGAAGATCTTCAAGGATTCTATTCATCCTTTCTGTCCGTCCATCCGTCTGTGGATGATACGCGATGCTTAAACATAACTGCGTACCTATTGCCTTTTGCATATCACCTTTTCCTCTTGCATCGAAAACTGCTCCAAGCCCTGCCTCGCATGTATCGGTATATAATGTGAACGGTTTTCTCCTATCTAGCAAAGTCAAAACTAGGACCGATACCTTCGCGAAGCCCTTAACGAACTTCCTATAGTAGCTCGCCAACCCTAAAAGACTTCTTACTTTCGTTGCTTTTCTAGGAGCCTTCCAATCTTGGATTGCCACCACCTTTGTCGGATCCACTGCTATCCCTTCCTTAAAGACCACATGTCCTAAGAACCTCACTTCTTTCCTCCAAAAATGACATTTGGAGAACTTAGCTTTGAGTTGATGCGCTCTAGGGTCTCTAAGACTTCCCTAAGATGTAGGGCAGACTCTCCGTCGCTTCTAGAGAAAATCAAAATTCTATCCACAAAGACTACCACAAACTTGTTTAGGAACTCCCTAAACACACTACTCATCAAGTTTACGAAATATATGGGTGTATTCGTCAAACCAAAAATAATAATATGACGAGCCCTTTGAAGAAACCGTTAGGAGTTATAAAAGCAGTATTATCTATGATATCCTCAGCTACCCTCCATTGGTGAAATCCTGTAGCTAAGTCCAACTGCGAAAAAAATGGAAGCACCAGCTAACTGATAGAACAAATCATCTATCCTCGGTAATGGGTGTCTATTCTTCTTCGTGAGCTTGTTCGGCTCCCTATAGTTCATGCAAAATCTAAGCGAACCATCAGTCTTTGTAGCAAAAACAACTGGAGCACCCCATTCCAAAATGCTTCTTCTTATGAACCCTTTCTCAAGTAGCTCCCTTACTTGTTTACTAAGTTACCTCCTCTCTCTCTCTCTCTCTCTCTCTCAGAGCCATGTGGCGCACTGGCAATGCAACCGGCTTTTCATTTTCTACAAAGTATATTCGGAGGTTTATCTCGCGCCTCGGGGTTAGACCCCGAACCTCATCAAAGATGTCACCATACTCACGGACTACATGAACAGATTTCAAATCATCGATGAATGCGTCAAGAGATTCTAGGTAGCTAAGCATCACTGAACCCGTAGGGTCACAAGAAATAGCAAGGGTCGTTCCACAACGAGTCAACAGTCTAACTACCCTCTTTTCACAGTCTTGGATGGCACCATGCCTGACTAGCCAATCCATCCATAGAATCAAGCCATAGCCTGTGAAACTAAGAACGAAGGCATTGCATCCAAACCCAACGCCCAAGATAGACACTCTCAAAACTCGACTAACATAGGTAAGTGAGTCGAACCACTAATGGGATTTGTGACTACAATGGCATCTATAACTAGACTAGTATTTAGGTGTAGTGTTTCAACTAACGAAGCAGATACAAATGATTGCGAAGCGCAAGAGTCAAACAAATTTCGAACAGGATGACTGAAAAAGGAAAATCAAACTTTCAACAGAAATGCTTCTCTCTCTCCTGTCCTGGCGCCATGAGAGTATGAACCTATCCTCCAGAAGTAGGTCCTGTCCTCTGTCCATGCCCTTCTCCTTACCTCCTTGGGTAATCTTAAATCATATGTCCTGCCTCGCCGCAATGGTAACAACCATGCTTCTTCTTCTTCCTACAGTCCTTAATTATATGGCCGGTTATACCAAAATAAAGACATCTTCTTTTGTTATGGGGGTTAATTATTCTTTCCACTTTCTCCTTTACCTTCTTCGTGGATTAAAGCCATATCAACAAATTCCTCATCCTTGGGTTGTGTTCCTCAGCCTAAACTTCCTCACTGACCAAGCAGCTAGCTGAACTTTCCTTCCATTGTCTATCTCCAAGATACCAAATGAGTCCTTCACTTCCTTTAGCCAATTTATAGCCTCGACAAATGTCTCAGTCCCATGAAAAGGTTTTCTGCCCATCGCACTGAAGTCCTTCCATATCTTAGGAAAGGCATCTAAATGCGGAGAAAGAGACTCAAGAAGGAAAAAGGATGAGACTGGAAATAAAGAATCGAAAGATAGATATATGACTTTTGGGGATTATGTATTTCATAGTAAATCTTTCTTGTGAAAACTCCTTTGAAACATGTTTTTGAAAACAATAATTTGGAAAACGGTTTTCGAAATCTTTTATCTGCTCTGGTAACCTTCAGCTCTGATACCACGTGTAACACCCCATATCCATTAATGTCACTCACAAAGGGAATGCATTAAGTTTCGTGGAGCATTATAAGTAAACAGAACGGAATATTACAAGACAGAAAAAGTTGTATTTGAAAATTTTGTAATTTTATTGCAGCGGAAACAGAAATAAGTTTGATTACATTTCCAAATACCAAAATAAAGTACATAATATAAATCTTGTACAAAACCTTCAGAGTACATAATTTTAAAGCCATAATCCCCAACAGAAAAATGCCATATGCAGAATCAAAGCCAAGCAATACACCTTTCAACTTCAAGCTGGAAGAAAGAGATATCTAAACTAAGCTTGAGCATTTCCTCCCTAAGAACCTAGGGGAGGGGGAATGGAAGAAAAGAGGCGAAACAAAATAGGTCAGACATAAGTCTGGTGAGTCCAGTGACTTTAACAGGATAAGAACATAAACTGGAAAGAAAGAAATGACTGTAGAATAAACAGACATGACAAAGCAGACAAGATGAACAAGATATAACATTGATTGCGCTTCTAATCACTACATGATAATTGCTACACTACACCAATGCTAGTAACACCGTGTCATTACTAGTTACACCTCACCCTTACTAGTCCCCTACTGAAAGTTGATCCCTCTTAGTAATCATGATAATGGTAGTTTCGTATACTCCTAGCTGCTATCGTAGGTCCCCTTTTTGCTCCTACCCCCACGAGTTGTACCCACTACCTTCCTCGTTCGATCGGCCCCCTAACTCGCATGTGTTATTACTTGTATCATTTAGCCTCGCTTGTATGTAGATACCTGTGCTGACCCCATCATGGGTTGTATCAATTCCCATGATGGCAACCCGACACGATTCAAGATGCATAGTGTATACTACTAATGCCCAGTGCCTGCTTTTTTCCACTTCGGAGCACGTGCACGCCCATACTCCATCGGAACCTATACTGCTGCACCACTTGCCGCTATTTTGACCGCTTATAATCAGCCTAGTAATCATGCCCCACCCTGCCTAGCTTAGGGTAACATGATACATCTATGTAGGTTACTACTGAAATGGGTCCCCGTTACTAGGGTTTCCTAATCAACGTGTTATAATGGTTAAGTGTTCTCAATTTAACTTAACCCTATCCACTTTGTTCATTAGAGAACCAACCTATCACATTAGAACTGTTGTTTGCGGTTGCTAGATGTGCTGGGCGGTTCCGGGCAGACTTCTACCGCAAACTCATTCTAACCTCGGCTTTTTGGGCTTAATGGGCTAACCTCTCACATTAGATTTATGTTGTTGTGGTTGTTGGATGTGCCGGGCAGTTCCAGACAGTCTTACACCGCAACTCAATCTAACCTCGGGTTAGGCACGTTCATTTTTTTGCCAATTTACATATTTACCATTCATGTCCAAGTTTATATGTAAATTATCCATAAGTGTGGTCAATTCAAGTTATGCCATATTTTCTAGTTATGCCCAAAATTAATTATATGATTACAACCCCTTTTTATGCCAATTACATAATATTCAACTTTTACCTAAACTTTTCCCCAACGTTCCCACGTCGTTCGTACGTATAGTTCATGTGATAAATTAGGCTCGCAATTAGCCCAACTCATAAAAAAAATGGAAGAAATACATGACATCATAACCGACATAAACAATATAGATATAAGACTGTATAAATCTAGTAAACATATAAAAATAGATCCAATCAACATATGGAATGCGAACTAGCATAGATCTAAACATAAACTTGTACGGATTTAAACATATGAACCGGTATGGATCTAATCATATAAACATGTAGATCTTAACATATAAACATATAGTTCTAAACATATGGACTGATATGGATGTAATCATATAAACATGTAGATCTAAACATATGAACATATAGTTCTAAACATATGGACTGATATGGATCTAATCATATAAACATGTAGATCTAAACATATGAACATATAGTTCTAAACATATGGACTGATATGGATCTAATCATATAAACATGTAGATCTAAACATATGAACATATAAAATATGATCTTATATATATGAACATGACTTGCATATAATCTTTCATAACTTGCATAGATCGAGCTAACTTGCATACATAACTTGCATATGTAATTAGGCATATGAGTTAACATAGAACATATCTCGCATATAATTAATCGATTCAAGCATAAATCAAAACATAGTTTGCAAAGACATAAACTTTATATGATTTCCAAACATTTTCTTACAGTCCAATTCATAGCTCATCACAATTACGTTTAAACAATTATCTTGTGGAAGTAACTGCACTCACAGAAAAATGAGCTTGAATTATGGGATCTGATTTCTGAAATTGCTAAGCTAATCCGTTGATGTAGGCGTTGATTCCTTCGTTGTTGTTCTAGAATTCCTTTTCGCAATTCCTAGGCTTTGAATCTTTATCTCTTATCTTTTTTATCTTTAATCTAGAATTTGATTTGTTATGGTGGCGGCTAGGTTAGTTTGTAGATGAATAGCATGACGACATCATAGTTTAGGGTTGTGAGGTTAGAGTTTAGGTTTAGCTATGTATATATAGATGTTTAGGATTAATATGGGCCTTTAGATCAACCTAGGAGTCATCAAAGACATCCAAACCCAAGAGAGCCAACCAGAACATGACACATATGCCCTAACACCTCAGAAAATCGTCACTGTCTAGATCAATTCGTTGGAGTCGACCCCTATCGGGGGTCGGCACCCTATGGCGGGACTTTTCCCGCCCAACCTTCTCTACAGATTTGAATTTCGAACTTGATTTATTTAATTATTAATTTAATTTAATTTCTGCTTAAACTTGAAAACTTCTAACCTCCGTAACTTCTTCATACGGAGTCCGATGCACGCAAACTCGGACTCTATCTCAAGCAGAATTCCGAGACGAACGCAATGACGTAACATGTTTCACCCAATTCTTCTTTTGAATATTAATTATTCTTTAATTATATCTTATGTCCCATTTTAAAATTATGGGGTGTTACATTTGGCATTCCCCAATTTGCCATGGCCGAGTCGAGTCTCGGTATTACTGTACCGAGAGGTCATCGAATCGAATCTCGTGGATGTTACTTGGTTTGGAAAACTTGTGAGGCTGCATGCTTCTCCACTCCTTCCTAATGAGGATGATGCTTTTTGTGATGCTGTGGTGGAGTAGAAGCTCTCTGTATCCTAAAATCATTCCACTACTTTGTCATTTTGTTCATATCTAGCCTCTAAGCTATATTTTTGGCATTTGCTCATTCAGTGCGGTAGCCGTCTCATTCAGTTTTTCCATAAGTCCATGAAGTCATGATGGGCCATAAACACGGATGCTAGAGCCTGATTGGTTGGAGTACAACTTGTAGCAGGCATGCACCTAGTCGGTTCAGCATAGTCGAACCAACTGGGTTGGCAGCAAGTTGATTCGTCTCTTTTTGGGAATTGCTGGAAGGCCTGGAGGAGCTGGTTGCTCTCTTAGACAAAATTTTCACAGAGACTAAGGAAACAAGGGATTTTGTCTTTCGACTTGGTGATCCAAACAGTAGATTAGAAAATCCTGAATGTTGAGAAATCAAAGGTCTGAGTCAGAGGAACAAAATGTTTGCACCAAGAACAGTTCAAACACTCTAGAATTATGATGAAGAGAATAAAAGTGATAAAAATGCAAATTAAAATAAGGAACAGGCACACACAAAGGTTTATAGTGGTTGGCTATAGATTGCCTCCGTCCACTTTATAACTTCTCTTAAACTAGTACAAGAAAATGAGAATACAGAGATTGAGATGATGAAATTTAGGGTACAGAGTTTTTGAAATAAAATACATAAAAGAAGTTGGATGAAGACTTTTTAAATGCTATATGGGGCTACTTATAGATGAAGTACGAATCTAATTCAGAATAGGAGGTGCGCGGGAAAATATGGGTAGTGGAGCGAGTGGGAAGGTTGGGCCAAACTGGAAATGATCTTCACCTTGTCTAGATGATCCAGGATTTAGTCAAACCGGAATTCATAGCTTCCCTTCTTTGTTGACCTGAAGGAAGATCGAACTGGATTTCCTACTAACTACTATTTGACCAATCCGGGCCTTGGTCGACATGGATGTTGATGAAAGTTCTATGTTGCTTCCATGTCAGGATTTCGTTGAACATGATTCTCTATGAGCTTGAGGGCCTTGTCGAAAGGAAGGCCAATAATAACATATTTATACATAATTTAAAGTAGTCATGAATAATCTAAATTGGAAGATATATCATAAATTACAAAGCTTATCAATCAAATTAGTAATCACTTCAAAAAGACTTAAATAAAAGGGCATTTGACAGACATTAAGGAAATATGATGAGGTGCTTCTTCAGAGTTTAGACCATTAAAGATCATCCAAGTTTGTTGCCTATTATTCAATTTTTGAATTGTTAGAGTAAATTTTTCTAGAGCTACTTTGGTTTAGGTCCAGTTTAAGTTTTAAAATACAGAAAAAGTCTCTGCCTTAAAACTTTATAAATTAGGTCGCTTTTTTTAATCATAAAAAAAATAATGTAAAAATTTACCGAACTTCAAATTTTAATTCATCACATAATCAACATCATATTCATGCAAGAAAACTACAAAAAAAATTGATTCAAAAACCAAAAAATAAAAAAATTGCATGTTTTGGGGAATTCCTATAATCTTCTGAAAATATGCAGACAACGCCGCAATTATATCAAAATATTATAGGCTTTTAGGAATTTTTTGCTTATTTACGTAAAAATTTCAAATTCAAAGCCTAAATTACTTAAACATCAAAGTATTGCTGAAAAATCATCAGAAAAATAATAAAATTGCATATGAATGAAAAATACTTCATCTCTAGTAAATTGCTAAAAAAGATGCAACTATTTGCAAAATTTGCAGACATGTCAGCAATTTCTCCATATAGTAACACATTTCTACACTATACTGTAAAACAGTTACAGATATGTTTACAATCTACCTATCTATCTATCTATTTACTTACTTATACTGGAAAGTAGAATCCAACATCTCCTTCAATCGACATCGTGTCATCGTTCACTTATTTTTGAGAATCCTTTCACACATCTAACTGCATTACATTCGTCGTTCCTTCCCCTCAAACTGTAACCATCTACCCAAAAACAACAGAAATAAAACAAATCGACCAGAAAAGTGGAAAGGTGACTCAAACAAACCAGTTATTCGTTGACTCAAAGGAGGCAGTTATTCGTTGCGGCTTCACTTCACCCATTAGCGACAGGCGAGGGTACCGAAAATCAAAATCTTCTCATATGGCAATCGGTAAAGCCCTAATTGATAATCTTTTTTCAAATTCTATTTTGTTGATGACTGTGATCTACTGTACTATGCTAGATCTGAAAATAAAACCATGCTTTTCACACACTACAATCTCGAATCTACTTATTCGACTTAATATTGTTTTCCATGTCTGATATATGCTTTCATAATTAGTCATAGAACATTTGTGGCAATTGGTATTTACATTGCATGTGTTTCCTCAATAACCGTTTTATGCAAGTTTGTTTAAGTTAATGTAATTTCATGGAATGTTAAAATATCTCATTATCAGCATTCTTTCTCTTTTCAAAGTCCAAACAGACGATCGAGTACAATGCAATGCAAATAACATAAATGACAGTGTTTTTACGATGGATTTTGAATTGTACGAATTTCATTTTAAACTTCCAAATTTTAATTTAAGATCAAACAATAAATGAAGATGCAAATTTGGTTTTCCGTCTCATATGATGCAAATTTGATGTTTAATGACAAAATTTTGGTGGTTTAACATGACTTTTTTATGGCTAGTTCAAATGATACTTATAACGATTAGTTTTTTTTAATTTTTATTATTTGTGTTGGAACAAATTAATGTTTGTTCAGAAATCAAATGTGTATACTACGTAGTTTGAAACTACCGAATGAATGTTTGTTCTTTTATTTGGTTTTATATAGAACAGCTTTGACATATAAACATTGTAGAAACTATACTTAACTGAGGATTGGAGAGTATCAACTTATTATAGAGGATGACCTTAAATTCAAAAGCCTTAAGATATGTTTATTTGTACTATATATCATTGCATGTTGTACAAAATGCTACTTTTCTATTTGATTTTTGAATTAGTATTTTACCTTTTCAGTTGAGTTTTCTCCTATACTATGCACTCGCAGTAAAAAATCAATAATTCTCGGGAGTCTTACTATTGACTGTGGCACTAACAGCAGTAAACGATATAAACAAAGATGAATTTCAACCCATTGAAAGATGTTTGCAGATGGTATACACCTTACCCTGTTTGTTTAATAACTTGTTTACTTTTATATCAGTAACACTAATGGAAGTGCCACATTACCAATAACCCCATATAATTTATATTCAATTTCCAAATTGATTGCCTTTGCTTTTAGTTATTTCTCATTAAAAGAAATGCATGAATATTTGGAAATGGAAGTATATCAATGATAAGACAAAAGAGCCATTACGCACTATTAAAGAAAATCTCACATCCAACATATTCTAATGTCAATTTGAGTTTCAGGGAAGATCTACGTTTTCTAACTTCAATGACACAAGAAAATCAAGCAAAATCTTATCAGTATAATACAAATATTCAATTTGAATGATGTTTTCATGGGAATATAAACAACTGGAGGTTAATAAAAATATATCCTTGGCACTCTGCTTCAATGTAAGCAAGAGCAGTTGAAAGTCGACAAGCCACATTTGCAACACTTTCACCGCGTTCAGGTGCCATGAAAGGATCCTTTGCATCAAGGTTGTACCTTTGAGTACGGAACAATCAACATGAAGTTGATTTGGAGTATTAGTACAGGTTTATAAACAACTTATATTTATGTAGTTTGCTTTGTTAGTTGATATGATGCTTAAGTTATAATACTACTGTGGATATAAGCATGTATTCAAGATGTTAGATTCTTTCATTTTAATTGTAACATTCATGTTCATTTCCATTGAATTTAATGATGAGTAGGAAGCCATATTTAGGTTTACTATTTTGCTTGATAATCCTGTTGTGTGTGTACACAAACACATTCACACACATGGGAATATTGACAAAGCAGTTGATAACAAACGCCTCTGGCAAAATTTGTTGGCCCAATTCTTAGTTATTTTGAGTTGAAGTTAGATACTAGCAATGATACATGCAGAGGAGTTGTAGCAATAGTTAAAAAAGAAACTCATAAATTTTTCTACAATTTGGTTTATTTGAGTTATTGACCTACATCGTACAACAAAAGCTGATGCTTTCACTTTGACTAATTTTTATGACAAAAATAACAGTTGGAAACTCTAGAATAGCTTTTGGGCAAGGGAACACATAGAGGAGTGGCATTTCAGTCTCATGTTGTTTTGCAAGATTTTAATTAGGACACCACTTAGTTCCACACAATTATCCTTGCGTAATATGCACTATGGTTGTAAGTCAATAATTTAAAAATATTTTTGTGATATATCATCTAAGATGCCATGAATTCTAAACATTTAACTTATGTATTTAATTTTACTAATATTTTAGTACATGTAGATTATGTTGCGTATAATTTTTTTTGTGAAATGTGACTGTTTGAAATATATATGTGAATGTTTAATGCAAAGCTCATTAGATTTTCCTTCCAATATACCTCTATAACATCTGTAAGGTTAACGAAATTATCCAACACTCTTGATTATGTTTACTCACTTTAAATACATCTATGAATATATACTAAATATTGTTGCGCTGCATTTTTAATGATGTAAAGCGTAAGATAGAAAATATACCTCAGACTTGGCACTAATACTTCAAACACTGGTTCCTAAGATAGAAAATATACCTCAGACTATTTTTTTGACGCTAATACATCAAGCACCCTCATTACTATTTATTAACATTATGCAGTTACCCGTAAAACTCAAAATTCGTCCACATCCATATTTGAAAGTGGATGTCCTAAAAATAGATATAGATGCGGAAATGAAAACATCTATATCTACAAAACAATTCGTTCATTTTTTGCCAAGGTTACAAATTATATTATGCATATCTAATTATAACAAAAGTTATGTTTTTATTGTTTCTTTAAATTAATACTTTAAATTATATGCATTTATTAACTACTTAATACTATTTATAATCGTTACATTTGATTATTTTTCATATTTTTATAATCATTGGGTTGAAAAGAAGTTATATTTAGTGTTTCTTTATATTATGACTTTTAACGCATAAGATAATTATTTGAGATCCAACTTATTGGCATACACAAATAATTAATATTTGAAAATGTTTACAGATGAAAATATGACATTGTTCACATCCAAATATATTATTTACAGACCAACATTCAAAGGACCAATGATTTAAGAACTACAAAAATATATTTCTGGGCTTAATCATGCACGATTCTTACTCAGTAATATCATTGTTTCAAAGTTGGTCATTCTGAATATAGCGTATGATGCTAATTGCTATACTTATTTTTTAATCTGGACTTGATACACTTGCATCATTTACTTGCACAACTTTGCACTAAATAGTTAACATGAGTAGTATGTTTTTGCATTGCCACCTAAATTTCCAATAGTTTCCCCTTATTTTAATATTTTACTTTTATAGAATATATATCATTTGTGGATAGTATAGAATGTTGAATCTCGCTATATAGCGTTTTGACTATGACAACTATACATAAGCATATATATATATACACTATATCGACTAACTTTGTTCTGCAGGAAGAAAATCGACAGACAGATTCAAGAACATGTAATGAAGATTATATATGTTGTAAGAGTCTGTTAGTCCTATATTTTTATGTTAAAGTCTTCCTTGATGATCACACACACATATTATATATATATATATATATATATATATATATATATATATATACACACTTCTTATTTCAAAAAGAGGCAAGGAATAAGTTTTGCCTAAAAAACAGACGTCTAAAATAAATCAGGCAGACGTCTGTTTGCTGAGACAAAATTAAATTTCTCATAATATTCAGACATCAGCTCTGAATTTTTCATAAATCTGAATCTGCTCCGAAATGAACTATTTCCTTGCTACTTTATTTTTAATTCAAAACATACATCTGAAATTTATATTCAGATATCTAATTACGAAGGATTGCAACTTATTATGATGGTTCACAACTTTCTAATTCATTTCTCTTGACGAAATCTCTTCGTGATCAGTTGTATTTCTTTATATATTATAAATAGAGACTTGATTAACTGATCTACACACCGAATTTTATTCTAGCTCTCTCTATATTATTCAAAGCTCTCTAATCTCTAAAAGCACTCTACTTTCAATTATTTGAGATTTAAATATTCCATAATCTCTCACAAACTTCACGTCTATCATCAAGAAAAGACTATAGGAAGGGTGTACTTCATATTTGACATATTCATGTTATCAAGAATACATATAGTCATCAATCATTCTGTATTGAGAAAGTCCTCCTCAACGGTTGAGGCAAGAAATTCCGTTCGGCTGTTCAGGTAATTGTGAACTTATTCCTCCAGGTTAAGTGAGGGATTTGTGTTAATAAAATACCAGAAGGGAGTTTGGGACTGGACGTAGGACAGTGGTCTGAACCAGTATAAATCGACTGTTTGATTTTTACTTACATCTACTCTGCTAAATACATTCCATTATATTCCCCATTAGATCCAACCTCTACTTAGTCTCTTTCAATTGGTATCAGAGCAAGGTCATCCTATAACTGTAACACCGTTATTTGATACTTCAGTAAAATGGAGAATAACCCAAGTACTAGCTCAACTACATTTGCCGAAGAACAATCTACTCAAAGACCACCTCTATTCAGTGAACTACATTTTAACTATTGGGGTACAAGAATGAGGATATATATATATATGTATATATATATATTTATATTTATATTTATATATATGCAAGCAAGTGGTTTTAGTGCATGGAATGCTACTCAAAAAAGTTCACGGCACCTACAATTGAATATTCAACTTGGACGATAGTTCAAAAAGATGACGCTAATGCGAATGCAAAAGCTATGAATATGCTGTACTGTGCACTGGATAGGAATGATTTCAACCGTGTTAGTATTTGCACATTAGCATATCAAATATGGGAAACACTCAAAACTATCCATGAAGGAGAAAGCAAAGTCAAACAAATAAAAACTTCAATGCTCAAAAATCAGTTCCAGAACTTCAAGATGAGATAAAATGAAACCATCAATGAAATGTACTCAAGATTTCAAGACATTTTACATGCATTGATAGAACTGGGAGAAAAATATAGTGATTTTGATATTATATCAAAAGTGCTAAACTTTCTAACTGATGACTGAGAAAGAAAAGTACTAGCCATTGAGGAAGCTAATGACTTATCAGTTATGAAACCTAAAGAACTCATATGCAATCTCATGTCTTATGAAGTAAATCCTCAAGAAAAAAAGAGAACTAGCACAAGAGAAAAAGAATGTAGCTTTTCATGCAGATAAAGAAGAATCAGAATCAGAAGATAAGGATTTGGCATTTATTGCTAAAATTTTTAAGAAGTTTCTAAAATATAGAAAAGGAAATTTCAAGAAAAATAACTCAAGCAAACCTTCATCAGCAAATTTAGAATGCTTTAATTGTCATAAGAAAGGTCACATGGTTAAAGACTGTCCAGACTTAAAAGAAAATCAGAAGAGCTTCAACAACAAGAATAAGAAAAAAAACATTCTAGTGATCACGGTGGAGAATTCGAGAATGAATATTTTGAATATTTTTGTAAAAAGCAAGGAATAAATCATAATTTCTCTTTTCCTAAAACTCCATAACAAAACGGGGTTGTAGAAAGAAAAAACAGAACTCTACAAGAGTGCAATAGAACCTTATTAAATGGAAGTACTTTACCGAAACAATTTTGGGCAGAAGCTATAACAACTGCTTGTTACGTATTAAATCGAATTTCTATTCGTCCTTTGACTAAAATTACACCTTACGAACTTTTTAATGGAGTAAAACCAAAAATTTACTATTTTAAAGTTTTTGGTTCTAAATGTTTTATTCTTAATACCAAAGATCAACTTGGAAAATCTGATGTTAAAGCTGATCATGGAACTTTTGTTGGATATTCAGAACGTTGTAAGACCTATCGTATTTTCAATAAACGAACTAATGTTACAGAAGAATCTTTACATGTATCTTTTGATGAAAACTTTGATAAAAGTATAAAGACTAAAGATGACGATGAAATCATTGAAATTACTAGTCTTGAAAATACTGAAAATAATTCCATAGAACATATTAGATCACCTTCCAGAATTTAAAGAGACCATCCTGCACAAAACGTTATTGGTGAAATCGATTCACATCTTCGAACAAGAAATTAATTGTATCAAATGGGTCATGTAGCATTTCTCTCAACTATTGAACCCAAAAATCCAAGAAAAGCCTCTATGGATGATTACTGGATAATAACTATGCAAGAGGAACTGAATCAATTTGAACGTAATGATGTTTGGGAGGTAGTACCTCGACCAAACGATCAATCCGTTATTGGTACAAAATGGGGGTATAAAAACAAGGTCGATGAACCTGGAAATATTAGAAGAAATAAAGCAAGATTAGTAGCTCAAGGGTATAATAGAGAAGAACGTATCGATTATGAAGAAACTTTCGCACCCGTAGCAAGACTAGAAGCTATACGCTTTCTCTTATCATACGCGAATTTTCATAATTTTAAACTTTATCAAATGGACGTTAAAAGCGCTTTCTTAAATGGTTTTATTAAATAAAATGTTTATGTAGAACAACCACCATTATTTACACATGAAAAATATCCAGATTACGTTTATAAACTTGAAAAGATCTTGTATGGATTAAAACAAGCACCTCGTGCTTGGTATGAAAAACTTAAAAGTTATTTAATAAATTCTGGTTTTCGTATAGGAAAATCAGTTCAAACATTATTTAATAAAAATACAAATAAGGATATTTTAATTGTACAAATTTATGTTGAGGATATAAATTTTGGTTCCACAAATGAAAATTTATGTAAAGAATTTTTTACTATTATGAGAAACGAATTTGAAATGTCTCATATGGGAGAACTATCGTATTTTCTCGACTTACAAATTAAACAAGTTTCAAATGGAATTTTTATTTATCAGGAAAATACTGTAATAATCTAACAAAACGTTTTGGTTTAAACAACACTTCTGGAAAGCCAACTCCATTAAGTACTACAACTCATCTTGAAAAAAAACGAAAAAGTGTTGATCAAAAACTATATAGAAGTATGATTGGTTCATTACTTTATTTAACTACAAGCCGTCCTGACATAATGATGAGTGTATGTTTGTTGCAAGATTTCAAGCAGATCCGAAAGAGTCACATTTAAGAGTAGTAAAATTGATTCTAAGATATATTAATAATACTAAGGACTTTAGTCTTTTTTATCTGAAAGGATGTCCATTCGAATTAGTATATTACAGTGATGCTGATTTTGGTGGATCCCGGACGGATAGAAAAGGTACAAGTGGCACGCGCCATTTCAATGGAAAATCATTTGTATCTTGGTTTAGTAAAAATAAAATTGTGTATCACTTTCTACTTGTGAAGCAGAATACATATCTGTGGCTTTATCTTGTGCACAGGTAATCTACATGCAACAAACGCTCAAAGATTTTGGAGTAAAATAAAGCAAATCTACAATTTATTGTGATAATACAAGTGCGATAAATTTATCCAAAAATCCAATAAATCACTCTAGAACTAAACATATAGATATACAATATCATTTTTTACGTGACAATATAGAAAAAGATATTAACAATTTAGAATATATCTCGACTGAAAATCAGATTGCAGATATATTCACTAAACCACTATTAGAAAATTCCTTTATTAAATTAAGACGTGAATTAGAGATAATATCAGCTAAAGATATATAGCTAAGTATATAACTACTTTAAATTTATACAGTAAGTTCGCATACATATTTAAACTCACTAGCTAAAATTAGCATTTTCCTAAAAACTCTCTTTTCATTAGAATATTTCTCTGGCTATATCTCTTTTATAATACCAACCACATACTTTTCTCTTACCTTAACCTATATAAGCTTATGTTGCTTATCAAAATCAAAGCATAAATTATCAAACTTCAAAATCAACAATGTCTTCTAACAACTCAAACTCATCAATAAATATTACTTTCACAACGGATGGATCGTCTGATACTCCGTAATTTCCTACACCAACTCCCACAAACGAACCGCAATATCGATGGGGAAACTAACACATAGGCTTTACACCTGATGCAAATAAGGCAAAAAGAGCACTATTTTTTCACCAGATACAAAAAGTAAAGTGGATGAAATTCACCACTATCAAACGGAGCAAATATCACTGCAAAAAGAATTATATTTTGAGCAGAAGGTCACCGCGACTCATTTGAGCATTCTCGAAAAGATGATCTATAAATTCTGTGGATCAAATATGAAGGACTTTTCTTCACCTCTACCAATTCCACCAAACCCTATAGATCCGTCATCATCTTATCGAACTGAGCAAGACCCCGTGAATCCAACAACAAAATACTATACCAACTCTCCCCAGTGACCATCGTATAGTCCAAACTCT
This sequence comes from Allium sativum, assembly GCA_030737875.1. Classification (NCBI taxonomy): domain Eukaryota; kingdom Viridiplantae; phylum Streptophyta; class Magnoliopsida; order Asparagales; family Amaryllidaceae; genus Allium; species Allium sativum. The sequence continues at coordinate 19,788 of JASFAX010003895.1, forward strand.
TGGGATAAGAATTACAAAGCTAATGAAGGGAAGAGTTCATCAACACCAACTAAGACCCCTCCATCTAAATATTAAACTCTCGTTTCACGTTGTTATTTAAATTTTTAACTTGTTATCTATTCATATATAAAATAAAATTCTTTTTTCAAAAATTTCTAAAAACAGACATCTGACATAAATTAAACAAACGTCTGAATTGCATATAAAGAATATTTTTAACCCTCAAAACAGATGTCCGACTAAAATAAAACAGATGTCTGAAAAGTGGCAAAAATGAACTATTTTCTTGCGGGTTTAAAATTTTCCAAAATCAGACATCTACCTGAAAATTTAAACGTCTGATCCGTAGGCCAAAAAATTTCTTACCTCCAGAAACAGACATCTGACCTTAAATAAACAGACGTCTGAATTCATCAAAATTTGAACTGTTACCTTGCGGGTTCAACTATACAATAAAACAAACGTCTATTTTTAAACTTTTAGACGTCTGAATAAGAACTGACATGTTTTAAAAAAAGGGTATATGACCTTTTCTAACCATCATAACTCTTCATCTTTTCACTTTTCACCTTTTCATCTTTTTACCACCTGTAAAACCCTAGCCCCCAATTCTCAAAATTACCTCAAAACTTCATCTTTTTACCACGAAACCTTGGCACATCGCGACAAACGTACAAAAGAAGATGAATCAAATCCTACATCCGAAGAATTAATTCAAAAATGGCTATGGGATGATACCGCCAAGGCAAGATAAGGCAATGAAGGATTCCAAATTCTTCGAAGGTGCTTTTGTAAAGTTTGATGCTTTCTCAAATTATCGACTACAACAATATGCTAGACATTTTTGTTTCAAATCACTAGTTGATTATAATAAAAATAATGTCAAAATTTATCCTTTACTAGTGAAATTGTTTTTGGCAAATTTGAATCTTGATCATACTAAACCTCAAGTCAAAAAGGATTGCATTTGGTCTTGGGTTTTTTGAAAACGTGTACTTCTTTCAATGCAATGATTAGAACAAATTTTGGAATGTGCTTGGCCAGTGCTTGATATCGACACCATAGAAGTGGATATGTCTACAAGGGATGAGATATCACACAAATTTCTTTCTGATAATCTCATTAAAATGCATGAACTTACTTCCACTCATCTCCGACCACAATCTCATCTACTAAATCCTATACTAGTTCGAACAATTCAACCCCGCAAAGGTAGCTATAAAAAGTCTACAAACGAGATTTCCAAGCCTTATACACTCTATATTCAAATAAGCAAATCAATTGGGCAAATATCATCATGGATGAATGGATGGATATCACATATAAGCGCAAGTATAAGACATTACATTATGGTGCGTATATTACTCGTATCCTTGACGCTTGTGAAATAACCATTCCCAATATTCCTTCGCTAAGCATCAAAGAAATTGGACCGAAGACTTTGAAACTTATGGATATTGATCCTAATCCTGCCACATTAGAGTATATGTCTCTCGCAACTTGGACTGAACATGTAGCATCGCGACTAGAAGCAATCATACCTGAGCCTTCTCACCGTCGTTAGCTTAGGGAAGAAGAAGAAGAAGATGAAGATATTCATGTCGTTTCCCCCGAAACTTTTTCCAAGCAAGCCTTAATAATCTTATCCCAAAATCATTCTAAAATTCACAAAGACTTGAATCGTTTTGAAAAAACAAACAACTAAGAAATTTGATTCTATCAAAGGATTCCTAAACAAAATTTGGGAAGCAGTTTCTTATGCCAGCACTTCTTCTAGCCAAGCTCAAGCTCCGGGTTCGTTTCAATGGTCCTCTAGTTCTGTTGAAGAAGTTCCCGATAGTGGCTCAGAACATGGTACTCCTAAAGATGATGGGACAACTATTGTGGTATCTACTTCCGAGGACTGGTAAGCATTGTTAGTGGTATGGTGGCCTACGTATTTTGACTAAAAACTTTTAATTGATTAAGTGGTGTGTAATATTTTGGTATTTATCTCTATTATGTGCATAAAACTCTATTATGTACTTTACTATGTTATGTCTGAAACATTGGTGGTTGTTTATTCTATGCCTGTGTCTATGATATGATTGTGTGTAATAACACTTAAGTTTTTGCGTAAGTATTCCCTTTTGTCAAATGACAAAGGGGGAGAAACTAGTAGTAATAGATGCATATTGATGGGGGGGCTTATGTAGTTGTCATTAGTCAAAAAAGGGGAGAATTTTGAATCTCGCTATATAGCATTTTGACTATGACAACTTACATAAGCATATATATATATACACACACACACACACACACACACACACACTATATCGACTAACTCTGTTTTGCAGGAAGAAAATTAACAAACAAATTCAAGAACACGTAATGAAGATTATATATGTTGTAAGAGTCTGTTATTCCTAGAGTTTTATATTAAAGTCTTCCTTGATGATCACACACACCCATGTATTATATATATATATATATATACACTTTTTATTTCAAAAAGAGGCAAGGAATAAGTTTTGCCCAGAAAACAGACATCTGAAATAAATCGGGCAGATGTCTGTTTGCTGAGACAAAATTAAATTTCTCATAATATTCAGACGTCTGTTCTAAATTTTTCTGACGTATGAATATGCTCCGAAATGAACTATTTCCTTGCTGCTTTATTTTTAATTCAAAACAGACATCTGAAATTTATATTCAGACATCTGATTACAAAGGATTGCAACTTATTATGAAGAGTCACAACTTTTTAATTCATTTCTCTTGATAAAATCTCTTCATGATCAGTTGTGACTCTTTGTATATTATAAATAGAGACTTGATTAACTGATCTACACACCGAATTTTATTCTAACTCTCTCTATATTATTCAAAGCTCTCTAATCTCCCAAAGCACACTACTTTCAATTATTTGAGATTTAAATCTTCCATAAGCTCTCACAAACTTCACGTCTATCATCAAGAAAATATTATAGGAAGAGTGTACTTCATGTTTGACATATTCGTTTTATCAAGAAAACATATAGTCACCAATCATTCTGCATTGAGAAAGTCCTCTTCAGCGGTTGAGGCAAGAAATCCCGTTCAGCTATTCGGGTAATTGTGAACCCGTTCCTCCGGGTTAAGTGAGGGTATTTGTGTTGGTGAAATACCAGAAGGGAGTCTGAGACTGGACATAGGACAGTGGTCTGAACCAGAATAAATCGACCGTGTGATTTTTACTTACAGCTATTACTCTGCTAAATACATTCCATTATATTCTCCATACGATGCTACCACTACTTATTCACTTTCAATGAACTGATTACACGATGTATATTTTTTCTGCGTTATATGTTCCGAATGGAACTGTACATAAACAAAGTTTATGGTTCATATATTGTTGGTCATTTTAAAGTAAATTATCCTGGTAGTTTTTCTTTCACATTAAAAGCTCACCTTATCAAACCATGCATCCATATGCTCATTCAACCAAGGCCAGCTATACAAAAATCAATAGTTGAATGGAGCTCTACAAATAGGCATGTTGCACATGATTTTCATCAACAACCTATCATTGATGGATAGATTCAGTCATCACTTACCAGCACATCAACATTGTGATCCCCAATCTGGCTGACTTTATTCATTGACGCTGTTTGACTGATTCAAGGCCGAGTGCAACACATTTCTTAAATAGCAACAACTACTCCTTCTCAACTCATCATTTTCTAAGATTATCAACATCGATGACAACACGGAACTTTTGTTTTTATTACTCCATGCACCTCTTATGCACACACTAAGGAACATTCTCTCAACTCATGTCATGCAGCACCAACAGCCCTTTACCTACACTTCTCACCTAACCCCTAGGACCGCACACAGGGGCGGAGGTATATGTTACCTGGGGTGGGCACGTGACCCCCCCAGGAAATTACCTATCGGAAAAAAAAACAACGGATTATTTCCTGTCGCAAGTAGCTCCACCCGAAGAAAAAATGGCTCGCGAGAATAAAACCCTAGAACCGCGATACCTGTAGCCTCCATCGGAACCGCGATAGCTTCAGCCTCCACCCGAACCGCGATTAGCTCCAGCCTCCAGCCGCCTCCAGCAACAGCATCCAGTGAACGACAGTTAGTTCCAGGCCAGCCTCCAGCTTTCGGCCTCCTGCGATTCTACAAACCACTTCAGCACCTCAATTCTCGCTGCCTTCCATTTCAGGTTTCAAAAATGGGTGGTAAGCCTCAGACTTTGATTTAATTTAATGAGTTGGCAAGATACTGAATTGAGTACTGAAAATTAATTGGTACTTAATTGCTAAAATTGAATAGTGAAATTGGCAAGATACTGAAATTAATTGCTGAAATTGAGTATTGAAATTGGCAACATATTGAAATTGAGTGCTGAAAAATAATTGTTGCTTAAAATTTCAGTAAATAAATTGATAAGATTGCAAGAGTATTGAAATTTAATTGCTGAAATTTTGATTTCAGCTTGTTACCCCATTTTATAATGTCAATATCTTTAATTGAATATTGAAATAGATTGTATTTTTTTGTTTAAATTCTAGATATGCGAAAATATTTTAAGAGAACCTTTGAAGATATTTCAATCGAAGTTGGAGCTTCTATACCTTTTAGTAATGCAACAGATGATGATAATCAAAACACGATTAATTCAAATTCGGTGATTCGAAGTCGTATTCAAGTTGATTTATCAAATCTTCCATCCGATCCCGGTGACACACATTGGGGATTCGAAGTCGTATTCGGTGATTCGCTGGAGCTTCATGCAAACGTCGAGATATTCTTAGAGAAAAAGAAGCTAACAGAATATTCAGTCAACTTGAAAGTGGTGAATTATCTAGTGGTCGGGGATTAAATCAAGAACGTAGTTTGAAACGACCTGGTGACACACGTTGGGGTTCACATTATGGTACATTAGTCAATTTGATTGTTATGTTTCCTTCGGTTATTGATGTCCTTACCGATCTAGTGGAAGATTTGTCTGGTGATAAAAAAGGAGAACCTCTAAATTTAATCAAAGTGCTGCAATCTTATGATTTCATATTTCTTTTGCATTTGATGAGAAATGTTCTTGCAATCACTAATGATCTTTCCAAGGCACTACAACGGAAAGATCAAGATATCATAAATGCTTTGATGTTGGTAAAAGTATCTAAAGAGAGGTTAAATAAAATGCGAGCTAGTGGATGGGACGCTCTTCTAATGAGGTTGACTCTTTCTGCACCAAACAACAAATTCCTATTTCAAATATGGATGATAATTACATTCTTTTGGGTAGATCTAGAAGAGGAGCGATGATTACAAATTTACATCATTATCGGGTTGATTTGTTTTACCTTTTTCTAGATAAGCAGATAGTTGAGCTTAACAATCGCTTTGATGAGGTAAACTCAGAATTACTTCTTTGTATGTCTGCTCTTAGCCCATTCAATTCATTTGCCTCTTTTGATAAAGTGAAGCTTGTTCGATTATCTGAATTTTATCCTGATGATTTTTCTGAAGCAGAACGTATGGATCTTTATAATCAGTTGGAGATTTATGAAATTGATACGAAGTCTAATGATATGTTTAAAAATGTTGAAGGGATTGGTGATTTGGCTAGGAAGATGGTGTTGACAAAAAAAAAATATCGTGTATAATTTGGTTTACAAGCTCTTAACATTATCACTTATCTTACCGGTTTCAATTGCAACTGTAGGGAGAGCATTTTCTGCTATGAATATAGTGAAAAATGACCTACGAAATCGAATGGGAGATGAATGGTTGAATGATAGTTGCGTTGCATACATTGAAAAAGATATATTCAAAGAGATTAGCAACGACACAATTCTCGATCGCTTTCAAAACATGAGAACTCGACGTCGGCAACTTTAAAGTAGTACTATATATGCATGTTTTGTTTTGTTGAAAGATCAATAATTGATCGTTTTTGTAATCGAATATAATGATATAATTATATTTTGTCATGTTTGTTTGATGTTGTGAAATGATCTTTATATATGTAATCAAATGGTCAATGTGAAAAAAAAAATTCGGGGACTATCGCCCTCGAACCCCCAATATTTTTATCTTGCCCCCCCCCCCTCCCCCATGTCAATTTCCTGGCTACGCCACTGACCGCACATTCCTCAGCCCCATCGCATTAAACACCAGTGTGCAAGCGCTGTCATTGTTATTTCCATTCTCTTTGCTTCGACTGTAATAATTCAATAAACTGTAAAATTTATTCTGCTTATTTTCCTATACCTTTTTGTTGATCATCTGAGTGATGAGCCACTAGATTTGTAACAGCTAATTACCTGCATTTTTTTTTACTGATTTTGAGTTTTAATAGAACATGGGTGCTCTTCTTAAAAAAAAAACAGCTCTTTCAACTTAAAAAAATGATATATTCACTGATATTTGTGTAGAATTTGTACTCTTTGGACCAAAAGTAAGTTGAAATGATATTGTATTAATGTTCAAATAAAATATTAAAAAAACTCTTGGCACCATGTATTATATGTGAGTGACTGCATCATTGTTCAATTTCATATAAAAAAATTAACTAAATCCCAAAATGTGAAATTATTAGTACATTAGAAAAATATCTTCATTTAGACGCAATGCACATTTTTTGATAGAAATGCATAATTTTCTTCTTTACGGTTGAAAGAATGATCAAATTAATGATTTTACGTGCGATTTTTTGTTTATGCGGTTATAGACTGACATTGATGGAAATGTTTGTATTTTTTTTAAATTAATTATCTATGTAGCATGCAAGAAAATCATTGATTTGTTCCACTTATTTTCACTCTAGATGTGATATATTGAAGACCCACTGAAGGAGGATGAAACTGATGCATGGAATTGAGCTCAACAAAATTGCTGCAAAGATGAATGGTGCTTCTGGTACTAAGATCAAGGCAAGAATCATCTTTTCCACATGCAGTGCATCATATGACAACAATTCGACCATTGTTCGTGTGATCCATTCAAGGAGAATGAACAGTGGACTTGCATCGACGAATTTGATCGCTAAAATTTCCATGCTAAGTATGTGTGTGTATATATATATATATACACACACACACACACACACACATACTTGAATAATATTGCTAAGGGATATGTTGCAAACAATATCGGCAGGATTAGGAACATAAATCCTTGCTACTGTGTTCACATCACTTTCTTATTTTATAGTTCTCCTAATACACCAAGTCAATACATTTAGCTGAAATATAATATACTCTGTTATATCCTTTTCAACATAGCATATATAACCATGTAACATACCCTATGATGTCTATTTTAGGAAATCAAGTAGGATTATATTGTATGCTGGGCAGCGGAGACTTATAACTCCTAGCAAGGTATTTATTATTTGTCACTTTTCCTCTGCACCTATTCTTACTTAGTTTCGCCTTATTTTATTTATTATTCAAAACAATTTTAAATGTGAATTTCATAAAAAAAAATTGGTTATTATTACTTCTGACCGTTTGCTTAATCCAGTGATATATTTTCAATCAATTATCGGCATTTAGTTACATACTTTACATGTTCCTATGATCCTATCCGCAACATCTTGTTATCATTATGTGTATGTATGTACTTCCAGTCACTTCCTTAATCCAAAAACATGTTATCAATCAATTTTCGGTATGTAGTTAAATAGTCCGCTCCTATCAGCAACATCATTTTATCATTATGTCTGTATGTATATTTATGTACATAAGGAAACAAAATAAAATATGTGTCAATCTTTTTCATTGTTTCCACTTTGCACTAATTATTACTATGTGGTTAATATGAAACATTTATCGCTTTACATTGTTCATATCATGCTGTTATAAAATTTACAACATATTACACATGTTTATTGTGTTGTTTTCCTGTCTGATGCCCATGACTCTTTTTAACCACTTCGTATGATTACTTCATGTTGTTATATTTTGTCAGTTTTATATAATTCAAACAAGAAAACACTACAATGCTTGATAATTAGTTATAATGTTCAATATTTAGTAACTATAATTTTTAATCAACGATAACTTGCAATATATAGTGCTTTATGATGCTGATCAGTAATTAATATTACTTACGTATATTATTTAGTAACTAAGTGTCGTTATATAAGTTTAGTATTTAATGTTAATGTGTATTATGTGTTCCACATTAGGGTGTAATGTCCTGGTTTGAAACATCGTTAAGCACTGAACTTAATGATATATTTCAAATTTCTTCCTTATGTTTCATTCTTTGTCGACTTCTTTTTGTAGGCATTTAGGGCTGCAGATGTTTACACAAATAACACGCATTTATTCTTCTGACATTAATGCTATTATATATTACCATGTGTAATATATAATAACATATATAACCAATGACAAATCTTCTACCATTAATATATGATATTTATGTAATATATTATTAACATAAATACCATATATTAATTATTCTAACACTCCCCCGTAGTCGAAACAGGTCGTTGTCGGATGTTGAGGCTGCCCCGAAATTTGTCAAATAGCACACGCGGAAGACCTTTTGTAAAAATATCAGCAATTTGATAACGGGATGGGACATGGAGGACTCAAACTTCGCCTTTAGCTACTTTTTCAAGGATAAAGTGAATATCCAATTCAATGTGTTTTGTGCGTTGATGTTGAACTGGATTACCACATAAGTAGATCGCACTTACATTGTCACAATAAACCAATGTGGCTTTCTGAATGGGAACATGCAAATCTAATAACAAATTTATGATCCAACATGAGTCAGAGACAACATTAGCTACTCCTCTATACTCAGCTTCTGTACTAGAATGAGACAATGTAGGTTGACGTTTAGAGGACCAAGAAATAAGATTATCTCCAAGAAATACACAATAACCTGAGATGGAGCGTCTAGTATCCGAGCATCCACCCCAATCAGCATCTGTATAGGCGATAAGTTTGTCAATAGAAGACTTGTGCAGATGCAAACCATAAGATAGTGTGTAACAACCCGGAAAATCAGAACCAATTTAATTTTTTTTTATTTTAGCTATTTCAACGAATTTTGAATACTTAAAATAATTTATTTTAAATAATAACGATTAAAAATTTATTTAAATCGAAGTTAGAACGATTATATTTATTTTAATTTTAAAAGGAGTAAGAAATAGCACGGCAGTTTGAAAATTTGAATCTGAACTTTGACTGAATGTTCAAGATTCAAAATAAATCGAATTTTAGTGAAGCTAAAAATATTTAAATCTGCTTAAAAATATATTTCCGACGAATCCGAAAAATCGTAATTTCATAGCGGAAATAAAAAGTTGTGGCCAGTTGAATATTCAGTATAGTCGCTATGGAATATAATATAATATATAGCCCGTATAAATGGCCATTCTACAAACGACCTCCGTTTTCGACGAAACCATTTTTGTCGGATCCGGAATATCAAATTATGGCTAAGTTTATTTTTCCATTATTTTTGGAATTAATTTGTGAGCATGGTGAATTAAACTACGTTAAATAATTTCTATTGAATTTAATCAACCGTTAAAAAGGCCAATTTTCAAATAGTCTTCAAATTCGATGAAATTAATTTTGTTAGGAATGTATCGTCAAAACATAGCTATATTTATTTGTCGGGAATTTTCGGAGTCCGTACGTGGCCCCGGTAAATTTAATTGTGCGATTGAATTAAATAAATAAATGATTTAAATTTTAAATTAAAGAAAATAGGTTGAAAACGATCATTTGGGATGATGGGACCTAGCCCACTGTGTCTGGAACGGGGGAAATTAGGTAGAAACAACTTTTATTGGGCTGGAATTGGAGTTATCAGGAATTAATGAGTTCTTTTATAAATTTGAACAATTAATAATATTATATTATAAATATACATCATCAAACCCTAATCACCCTACTGTAGCTGCCGCCTTTGATTATTCCACGGTGGAAATTGCTCAAAACTTCATCCACTAAAATCCCACGATCCAATCAGTAAAACACATCGGTCCTTTGGTGAAATTCATAGAGATTTCTCTCCTCTTTCCATTCATACGGGTTACACCTCTGAAATTGCACGTAGCTCAAGATACAGGATCCCAAACCCACGCCGTTCAGTCTGCCGTCGAGCCTCTTGGTCACATGCGAGTTCGACGAAGTGGACCCCCTGGGTACGTCGTTCGTAGCTCCTCAACGTGATGGCATCTGATCTTCCTAGAACTCAATGGATTGATCTTAAATTAAAAACCTAAGTTTAAACAGAAGGGAGAAACCCACGGCCTAGTTCTGATATAGGAAGAAGAGGGTAATATTCAAATTAAATTATTTAATTAATTTATTTTCAAATATTATCGATCTAAATTAATTCATAACTAATGCATACGAACTCGGAATTGAATATTTTCAGATCCGTTACGATCGTGAGTCCGAGATCTACAATTCTGGACGGATTAGAACTGATTCGGAGCAGATCAAATTTTGGACAAAAATTCGATTATGAATTATTCGGAATTAAAACGAGAGAAATTCTTTTTCTTTTTATATAATCCAAATTCCTTAATCATGATTCGTATCTAGAACTGATGTTGTTAAATCATATGCTGTAATATTCTGTGGATTGTCATACGTGATTTGATCTGTGATGGATGTGTTATGTAGATTTGTTCATTTGGTGATATTGTGTTATAATAAAATTGGTAAAAAAAACATATAGATCATTTTGTTGTAAAAAAATGATTGAAACAAAAAAAATTGTTTAAATAAATTATCAAGATAAAAATGTACAATTTTTGTTAAAAGGAACATATATCAATTTTTGTTAATTTGTTGAATTAGAATTTTCAACAAAAATGAAACATCAAATTTTGTCAATTTGTTGAATTAGAATTTTCAACAAAAATGAAACATCCATTTTTGTCAATTTGTGAATTAGAATTTTCGAAAAAAATGAAATATCAATTTTTGTCAATTTGTTGAATTAGAATTTTCAACAAAAATGAAACATCATTTTTTGTCAATGTGTTGAATTAGAATTTTCAACAAAAATGAAACATCAAATTTTGTCAATTTGTTGAATTCGAATTTTCAACAAAAGTGAAATATCAAATTTTGACATTTTGTTGAATTAGGATTTTCAACAAAAGTGAAAAGAACCATTTTTATCATTATGTTGAATGTAATATAAGAAAATAGAAAAATGTTCATGTTTTAAAATAAAAACATATCTACATTAAAAATTCACATTTTTAATGTAATATAAGAAAATAGGAAAATGTTCATGTTTTAAAATAAAAACATGTCTACATTAAAAATTCACATTTTTAATGTAATATAAGTAAATAGAAAAATGTTCATGTAATATTAGAATTTGTATGCAAAGTTAAAATATCATTTTTATTGACAATACATACATTAGAATTTGTATGAATTATTTTTATTGTCAAAACATGCATTGAAACTGTATACAAATAAAACATTTCTTTTTATTTGTTAAAGTTAAAAATAGAAAGACAAATAAAAGTTAGCTTTTTATTTGTCATTATCTCAATTGTCATGTAAATTTTTTTTTTTTTTTGACATTATGAACATGTAGATATGATATGCCAATAAAACATTCTTTTGTTTGGTGTGTTAAATACGTTAGTGGAATCGTCAAATGGTTTATATGTATATATAGTTATATATATAAAAATATAAATTATTAAATGAATCGCGCGCTGTAGTTCGCGTTTCGAAATCGTAACTTTAAACGATTATCCCGAAAGATCCGACCGTCGGATTTTCCCAAACTGGAACCTTAGGACCGCTTTGGGAAGATCTTCCTAACGATATAAATTTTGTTAAAATCCAACATTTAGATTTTGAGATATGTGTAAATCAAATTTTAATAAAAACAACGCTAGGACTGCTTATTGACCCGAAGCGTTGTTGAATTAAATTAAGCTATTTTTCTATAAATAAAAATAGAGCTAAATCGTTATAAAATAATATCAATCATAAGAAATGATTTAAATTATATATATGCGACAATTATATGAAAAGACCGAGTTCAATCTCATTTCAAATAATTATACGACGATTTAAATCGAAGATATTGAAGACGGTGATTGAAGACCGGCGATCTTCACATCGGATAGATAACTATTGATGCCTGACATTGGTTAGCTCCCAGTAAAGGGTTAAAGTGGTAGTTATCCGGACGTACTTGTTGATTGTCCAGATAAGTGAGCACCTCTGTTCCGTATTGGACATACGGGACGAGGAATAAGGTGTCTCTAATTTCGTTCAGACCTAGAACAGACTTATAAATGGATGTGTGTGTCTGACATTGGATTTTCATTCCATGTAAATTGATTTCTATTTAATATATATCTAATTGGTGGCAGAGAATTTATTTTTATGCTTAACACACTTCTCTGACACGCACGAGCTCAGAAGTTATATATTAGTAGTTGTCGATCGCATGGCGTGGATTGTCAATGTGGCATGTCAAGACGTAAAGGATCGAGGCTTTTGTTGAAAAGCGGAGCCTTATGGTTGATGATCAAAGCATAGCCTATTTCGGCATAGCTTTGTGTATAGCGTTACCTCGTGAGCCTCACACCCTGGTGAGAGTCAGAAACAGGATAAGGGAACGCAGGGAGTGCACACATTTCTTTCTAGCTAGAAGTGGTATCAGGGTTTTGCAAGCACTGACATTTTACTTATGTGGTTGATGGATTATGAGGTACCTCGGTTACATTGGTCGATAGTGTAACACCCCACATCCGCTAGGGTCACTCACAAAGGGAATGCACTAGGTTTGGTGAAGCATTATCGAGGTAAACATGCACAGAAATTGTGACGGTCTGGAATTTTGCTCGATCTGAATCAGTCGTTAAAGCGATCTAGACCGTTCGAAACCCCTGATCGTTTGAGAACAAGACAAAACAGAACGCAGACAGAAGAACATTTCATCGCTATTACAACAATTCCATCAGAATACAAGAATATACAAAGTATAAATGAATAAATTACATTCGATAAATATCAGAGATTACAATAAATTACATAGCAGCGGAAAATAATACAAAGCACAACTGAAGGTGATATACGGATACAGAGCTTTCCGGATATCATTCCAGCTGTAAACCAGGGTCCTGTGAATATAAATCTGCAAAACCAAAACTACTAGCTGCCCGTGCGGAAAATAGGGGCACCCAGAGTTTAGGTTAAAACAATAAACTCCAGGTCAGTCATGTGACTGGTGTGAGAACTAAAACAGTTATTTAAAACTTTACTTTAAAAGAGAGTAATTCAAGGGACCACGCCGTATAACACGGAATGAGTTTCCTCCCAAGAATACCAGTGCATAAAACAACAACGCAATGCTAAATAAAGAAAAATGAAGCTGTTATAAGACCCAGGTCCTATCACACAATGCAACGCAAGCCGGAGGATAGGGTTTTCCCTTATAACAGCCAAAGCATGCTTGATACGTTTAAAACAAATCATTTGATACTATAATAAGTGTATAGTGTCAAAACAATTTCAATCATAAATATAAATCATAGGCGGCATAGCTACCATCTACTATGTCGCCATACTAGTTCTACAATTAAAACCGAATTACACGTATTGGAAATTGGATTCCGTCATGAGTCGAGGCAAGGGGCAAGCTCCTCTCCGCGTTCGGGACACTCTAGCAAATGTCCCAGGGCTACGCACTCTGGGCAACCCTTGGATGCTTCAGGGCCGGTCCTCACTTACGTTAGAGGATTGGCAATTCCTGAACACACGTTTCCCGGTCCTTACAGACCTAAAATCGAGGCGCCTCATCCAACAACCACAAAGGTGAAAAGTATATATATGTCAGGGCTGGTAAGTCGCTGACACCACCAAAGCTAGAAAGAAACGTCGTGCTCTCCCTGCAGTCCGTATCCCGTTTTTGACTCATACCGAGGTGTGAGGCTCGCGAATTCACGCTATACACAAAGCTGCCACGTAGGCTGTGCTTTGATCATCAACCACAAGACTTTGCTTTTCAACAGAAGCCTTGATCATTGCATCTTAGCGTGCCACACAGGCAATTCATGCCATGCGACTGATGTCCATCAATATATAACCTCTAAGCTCGTATGTCTCAGAGAAGGGCGTTAAGCAAGAGAATAAATTCTCCGCCGCCAAACAGATATATATTTAACAGAAATCAATCAACACAGAATAAAATCCAATGTCAGACACACAATCCATTTACAAGTCCGTACTGGGTCTGAACGAAACCGGAGGCACTTTCCTCGCATATCCATTCATCTCCAAGTACGTCTGGACGACCACCAACTATTTCCATCCTCTTGGGTGTACTGCCCAATCAGGATCGTCAGTAGTTATCCAAACGATGTGAATACTTCCGGTCTTCAACCACCGTCTTCATCTTCGACTTATCGTCGAATCGGTTATTCAGAATGGGTATAAACCCGGCCTTTCCAAACAACCCGCGTATATTAAAAACAAATGTTACACAAACACAACATACGCCTCATTCCAATTCAGAATACTCTTTTATTCACAAAATCATATTCTTAGGGAAAGGTTCCCATTAATTTTATCCAAGATAAATTCTTTGAAATTTATCCTTTAATCTTCCTTTGGATGTCGTTTCAAACCAGATTATGGTTTTCTAAACTAGTCGAGATTAGCGAACCACACCGAAGTAATTATTTATTTTATTTCCCAATCCCAACCTATTCATCCCATGAAGCAAAACTGGTAATACTCCATATTTAATACTATGGTGTTATTGGTAAGATTAATTACCATTTCACGTTCAAATCTAATTAAAGATTTAACTATCGCTTTGGAGCAAAACTGGCGATACTCCATTCTCGCTCATTTCTAAATTTGATGATTTAGATTATAGATTTACATTTCAATCTAATTGCAGATTCGTTAAAACTCTTTTTACTGGGTTAAAGAACTATGTGTTATTTAAAACACAGTTCACGACAAACCCAAATCACATTATATTTATTATCGGGTTACAGAACTAGTGTTATTTAAAACACCGTTCACGATGAACCCACAAATCAATTCTAGTTCAATTTAAATCAAATATATTAGGAATTCTGATTATTTAAAACCCCTTTTTAAATCTAATTTATTTATTTAAAAACAAACGGGTTTTAAATTTAGTTCAAACTAGTTCATTTTGATAAAAATCTATTTTTATCTTTTCAAATATGGAGTTTTTCATCCCAAATTTTCCCAAATCATTTCTTATGATTTTAGACAAATTAATACTATTTTTAATAATTTTATCAAGGCCCGTACAGTCGATTTCCATCAACGGCCATCGAACTGCACTTACAACGACCTTTTCCAAATTTGATTTGGACGTATCTCCAAATCCAACCGTTAGATTTCAAATTTCTAATATTCGTTAGAAAGCTCTTTTCGACACGAACCCAACGGTTCCGGTTTTAGGAGAATCCGACGGTCGGATCTCCCGTAATGTCCGTTTGAAATAAATGGTCGAAATTCACGAACTGCCGCGGCGCGGCGCGTTCTATTCAGGCCATCATATTATATATATAATATATATTTCGTCGATTTCTATTTAAAACGAATTATATAAATAGTTTTGAATTCGTTTCAAAAACAATTTCTACCTTTATTTCAAATTCAAATCAAAATTGAATTTTCTATTATAAATCCTTTTTACTTTCATTTCTATTTGATTCAGATTCAAATCGATTTTAATTCGATTCGAATTCATTTCGTTTTCAATTCAATTTAAGTCCAATTCGTTTTCTATTCAATTCATTTCGAAATCGTTTTATATTCATTTTATTTTGAAATCGTTTTATATTCATTTTATTTCGAAATCGTTTTATATTCAATTCATTATATTCGATTCATTTCGAAATCACTTTATATTCAATTCATTATATTCGATTCATTTCGAAATCACTTTATATTCAATTCATTTCGAAATCACTTTATTTTCAATATGAATAAAGTCGATATAAATATCGTTCACGGCAAACTGGCGTCAAACTAATCAACACGGCTTCATATTTTTCTATTTTCAAATATCCTATTTCAAATATTTCTTTTTTCAAATATTTCTATTTCAAATATTCCTATTTCACATATTTCTTTTTGTCAACACACGACTAATCTCAACGAATGAGTACCGTCCACATGTGACTATTTTTGTTAAAATGTTTCGTTTTCAAATATTTCATTCAACACATGACTAATCTCAACGGATGAGTATAGTCAACACATGAACCTTTATATTATATTGATAAAGATGTAAATTTTATTATTAATATATTTCGTTCAACACATGACTAGTCTCAACGGATGAGTACAGTCAACACATGAACCTTTATATTATGTTGATAAAGATGTCAATTTTATTATTAAAATATTTCGTTCAACACATGACTAATCTCAACGGATGAGTACAGTCAACACATGAACCTTTATATTATATTGATAAAGATGTAAATTTTATTATTAAAATATTTCGTTCAACACATGACTAATCTCAACGGATGAGTACAGTCAACACATGAACCTTTATATTATATTGATCTTTATCTTCTAAATTGGAATGAGGCCCAATCAATCACCATATAACGTTAATTATATGGATTTTCATACAACACATGTATATAATAGCATTGAAAAATAATCAACCATCAACCAAAGTGCACTACACTGTATAAGCATCAAATATAGATATCTAATGCTTATAACAGCCTGTCAATCAATCGATCGACATATTTAATCAATCAGGATGAGTGAACTTCATATTTCATCCCAACACCCGTGTGGGGTTTCAAACAATCAAACACAGATTTTATTTGTGCAGTTGGGCGATGTGTAAAATTTATCGACCCAATCAATGTCCTTCAAATAGGTGTACATAAACAAACCGTCCGGTTTGTAAATGAATATTTATTTATTCACATTTACTATATTCATATTCACGTTAAAAATTATATTTTTAACGATAAAACATTTTATTTTAACATATGAATTTCTATTCAGTTCATTCTTTAAATAAAATGATATCCTTATTTTTCTAACATATTTTAGAAAATTTCGGCGGCATAACGGCACGATACTAGAAACAGGACAAGGCCTAGCCTTATCCCCGGTCTAGTGAAGGTCCACGCCATTCACACATCAATCAAATCCATTCATTTCACCAAACAATTCAAATTCAAATCAAATCATCTAACTAATCTATGCAACCAAACAAACAAGTCCATGGTCTGTGGACGATTGTGTCGGGTGCTACTAAACACCGTCTGCATCCTAGTATATATATATAACTAGAAAAAGAAATTTAAAGGTGAGAAATTCTCACCAACTAGCTAATCCAATCATCTCGACTCTTCTTAAGTAGAAGTCTTTGTCGTTCTCGCCTTTTGTCACTTTCGCCGACCGTAGTCGCTACATGTATAAAAATCACATTTTTATTATCTAAATTATATAAAAATCTTACCTTTATATTCTCTATAAGTTAAAAATCATATTTTTATTTACTTCATATGTCAAAAACTGTAGAAGCTTTAAAATGGAGAAAACTCACTTTTTTTCTAACGCCCGGATTCGCTGTTCGGGTTCCAGAATTTGCGAACGAGCTTCAATCTTCACACCAACTTTTTTTCTAGCTTAAACACGCCATTCCGGAAAACTTTCGCCTAAGGGTCTTTTTGCCGAAAATGCTCCAATTCGACAGAATTCGCGAAAGTACACGAATTTTACCGCTTTTGAACAGCAGACTTCGAACGCGTTTTCCGAGCAGCTCCGTGCTCCAAAACATGACTTCCATATAGCCAAATCGAAGAGAATTTCGTGCTCTACAACTTTGGTCTTGAGGGACTTTGGCCAAAAGCGCACCGTTTGGGAGTTATTGGCGAAATACGGTCAGGGACTTATTTGCAAAACGGGCGATTAGTGAAAAATGGGTTTTTGAGCGTAGCGGGGCCCACGGCCGGAGTTGGGTGGCTAGGGTTGGGCGCCGGACCTGATTGGGCGTGGGGAGCTCGCTGATGGGTGGTGGCGGTGGTGGTGGGGCCCGTGGTGGTGGCGGTGGTTGCTTGGGGTTTAGGGGTTTGCAAATGGAGAGAGGAGGAGGAAGAGGAGGAGGAGGGGAGGAGGAGGAGGGGCGGCCGGCGGTGGAGGGGCTGGGGAGGCGGCGGTGGAGGTGGGGGCAGCGGCGGTAGGGGGGTGAGACTCCATTATTGAGTTTTTGTGAAGAAAAAGGAAGAGGAAGAAAGTGAAGAAGAAAAGGAAGTAAAAGTGTTTATATGCTAATTTCTCGCGTATCGCCTGAACGCTAGCGATCTCCGATGGCCGCGGATTTCGGACACGAGATAATAGACATGTAGACGAGTCCAAGGAAACAAGTTTCGTCGAATTCCGAGTTCGTTTGACCATTCAAAAAAATCACAAAAATGCTCAGATAAGCTCTGAAAATGCAATTTTGGCGCACCTTTTCTTCTCGCACGCTCACATGTTAACTTCAAAAATCATGCCCTTTTGGATTTAACCATTTTTAGACGATACGAATCCATAAAAAAAACGAAATCGAATTCTGAGGTCGTATCCATAATGTTCCTTTGTAAAATGACTGCTCGCTTTACCCGGAACTGTTTCAGCTCGCACGGCCACATATTAACTCCGTTCGACGCGCCATTTGGAAATCAACAATGATTTGTCATTGTGAATCCATAAAAATTTATCTCGTCGAATTCTGAGCTCGTATGCAAAATTTCACTTTTTAAGGGCTATGTTTTGTTAACCGAAAAGCTCCAGCCCATAACCACTATTCCGGATATCGGAATATATCGAAGCTTATACTTTTCGGAGTTCTAAACGGCATTTTGAACTCAATGGAAGTGGTTTCGAGTCCAAATTCATTCATATGCAAAATTTGACTTTTTGGGCCATGTATAATTTACACAGCGACTATTCTGAATTTTCAACTGGGCATAACTTTTGATTCCAGCTATAAAATTTTGATTTTCCGGATTCGTTGGAAAGATAACATCAATTAGATCCTATCATTTTTGGTTTCACTAAAATCCAGATTGTTCTGCACCCGGTACATTCAATTGAAGTTTGAAATCGAATTATCGAACTACCGCGCCATTTTCAATTCTATTTATAATTATTTATATTCTAACGACGGCGTATACAATATATACGTTCTATTATATTCAAAATAAATTTTCTCGTCGATATTATTTAAAATAATCTATTTTAAATATTCAAAATTCATCGAAGTTGCCAAAACAAAAATTTTAAACTGGCCCAGAATTTCCGGGTTGTTACAGAAATATTACAAGACAGAACATATATATATATATATATATATATATATATAAAACAGCGGAAGTAAAACAAATTTCATTACCTTATAAAATAAGGTCTAAAGCCTTTTACATCAGAATACATCAAAACCTGTCTTGCAATAATAAAGAAGCATAAAACTATTTCATGAATTATTCCCCAAGTAAAACAGTAAAGTAGCCATAGCCAAGAAAAGTCCAAGCCATGCGTGATGACCTTCAAGCAGAAGAAGTCCGTACTAGATAACATTGTTTCCTCCCTGAAACCTGGGGGGGAAACGAAAGACAAAGAGGCAAAACAAAACGGGGTCAGTCATAAAGACTGGTAAGACCTATCTACTTCCAGTATAAAAACAGGTAAAGGTAACATGACATGCATAAACTGAAAGTAAACATAAGGATGACTACAAGATAGATAAACTAAACCAGGGTAACAGGCTGAACTACTGTAGCAAGGTAAACTAAGATATCATGATAAACTACGGTGTCATGATAAATCAAGGTATCACATCGTCAGGTTTCTATCAAGTATACTATCCCAAGGTATCTATCCTGTATAACATCCCACGGTATCTATCATGTATATTTCTCCTGGTCCTAACATGTATATTTGCTCTGCACCTCTCGTACTAGTATCCCAACCCGCGTCATGTGTTAACTATGAATGTCCCTTGCCCAATGTCATGTAATGGTCCATGTCAACCTAATATATAGCATATGTAGGTTTTCACAACTCGTATGTTTCTTTCCATGTATAAGTTCAGTCCTTTGCCGTAGGCCATACGGGCTTTCCCATGTAAACGTTTTATCCTTGAGGTTATTTTGGACTGCTACCCTTGATCTAGTTATGTTTCCCTATCATGAACTATCGCGCGTTCACTTAGGATTTATGCCACCTAGGACCACTAGGGATTATGCTACCTAATGAACGTTTCCGTATCTCGGTTTGGGTTCAGCAACCTAGGGCCACTAGGGATTATGCTACCCGTCAACCGCGCCCTTTATCCCGCGTATGTATCGTGAATTGTTTTCCATGTCTAGATGCACATGTTCCTCAATGTGCCATCCGAGTTCCGTGCCAGGGCAAATCAAGAAATACGGAACTCGGTCGGGAGCTTTAAGTCGTCTGCTGATGCAGATATCAAGGTCTGTTTTTGTACCCGTGGCTATGGTCCCACGTGACCCCTCCCTCAACTATTGAAAGGCAATCCAAGAAAAATCATGTATGAGAACTACACTAAGGCCCATCGATGCCCATTTCCAGATAGCCAACCTCACCCATAACTCGATAGCTAGTATATGGTCTTTTGGGAGTTCCCTGCCTTTCCGTACGTACATGATTGACTAAAGATGGTAGGTAGTCGGCGACATGCTATCCCGGGGCAAAATCAAATATCGTCGACTCCACGCTAATCCATCTCAATCTTAAGGTCGCTCGCATAGCAACCAAGGCATACTCTTGGCTCTTCTACCGCAGACCTTAACCTCTGTGAGGCCGGGTTTCATGGACCACTTGCCACCTCACAGAGGGATACCAAGAGTACCCTCACGTTCCCCGAAGCTTCCGCTTCGTCACCCAGTTCGCTGGAGCTTTTATCTAAGTCAGATAACTTGCTCCTCCTCGTGTACTAAGCGATGACCTACCGTACCAGGTTACTCATCTCTTTATGAACTAGTCTCATGTCCTTAGCTAAGAATTATTACTTAGTTACCCTTAACTAAGGTTTACCACTTAGCTCCTCTTTCTGCTATCCTTGTTAACTACGATTTCCAACCTAGTCCCCTGAGCTAGGGTTTTGTCAAATGGGTTAAGTGTTGTTATCCAAGTTCATGACTTAACCTGCCTACGAATCATGTCAAGATCGGCTAAGTACTCAAGTTCAAGGCTTAGCCCTACAGGTTGGTTAAGTGTACCAGGAAGCTCATGACTTAACCTTATCAAGTCAAATTGGTTAAGTATTTATTTGTCTTAACCCTATCAGATTATCATGTTAGATTG